>PVHX01008300.1:0-84469 GCA_004024805.1 Geosciurus inauris | reverse complement strand
ATGGTTTCCCCTGGCCTCACAAAAATAGTCATTTCTGCTCATTTTCCTCAACTGGCCTCAGTTCCTTGATCTCAAGGAGCCCAGAAAAACTAATGCACATTTTTGGTAGAAATTTAAGGGGCTGCTTCTTCTCCCCGTTCAGCAGGGGCTCTTCCCTGAAATGCTCTCCTTGTGAGGCCAATGGCTTCCTCTTCTGCCCAGCAAACCTCATGGTGTTATAAAAAGCCAACTAACTAAATAATGCTGTAGGAATCTTAATGACTAGGGTCATTTGGCCAACAACATTACACAGTTTTTTCCTCTCAGAAATCAAGCATTCAGAATTACAAATATCCCATCCAATTCAGCATTTAATTACCACTGTTCGAACTTTAAGAACTTTCTCGTTTCAATTACGTAAAATGGGAAACAATGAACTACTGCTCAGGGATGGTGAGTTGACTTTTTTTTTTTTTTTTTAAAGAGGGAGCAGGAAAGTGGCATTATTACTGTCTCTTCCTATTAAAATCTCTATTGTGGACTGGCCATGTCTTGACCAAACATCCCTAAATCACCCAAGACAGTTTTTTCCATATCATCACTAAGAATGAAGCTAACCTATGATGGTCCCTCTTGTCTAAGTGAGCCACACAGAATGTGATTCCCAGAGGAAAAATCCAGCCTGATAGCTGGGTGGATGCAAGCTGTGACCATGGCAGAGGGCACTGGAGACAGCAACTGTCATGGAAAACCCAGGACTTAACAATCGCCATCAACCCAAACAAACTTGGAGCTAATCTGCGCCGTCTGTTAGATGAAGAGAGGGAACTGGAAGGGCCAGCACCTTTGAGACTTTCAAGTGACCCTACTCAGGACTTCTCGGGCCCCATATGGAAAGCTATCCTGCAGAGACAGGAACTGGCTGCTGAGAAGCAGGGCTGGGAGCAAAGCCTTCCTTCCAAAGAGTCTACCTGTTGGGGAGATGTCTCCTGAAATCCTTAAGAGGTTTATATTAGCCGTTCTCTGATAATCCATTTCAGATGCCTCATCATCTGATCCATTGTCTTTAATGATTATCTTTAAAAACAAAAACAAAAATGTAGTTTTCTTTTGTACCCCAAATCCTTGTGTTAAGTGGGAACTACCCACCTACCTAGATAGTTCTTTTTTTTTTAACATATACATTTTTTAAGTTTTTTAGTTATAGATGGACACAATGTCTTTATTTTGTTTATTTATGTGGTGCTGAGGATCGAACCCAGTGCCTCACGCATGCTAGGCAAGCGCTCGCTCTACCACTGAGCCATAACCTAGCCCCAGATAGTTCTAATAATGAGCCAGATTTTTGTGTTAACAGGAAAGAAAGCTTCTCTCTCTCTCTCTCTCTCTCTCACTCTCTCTCTCACTCTCTCTCTCTCTCTCTCACACACACACACACATACACACACACACACACACACACACACACACACACAAAGGTTGAGCATCTCTTATCCAAAATGCTTACCACCACAAGTGTTCCAGATTTCAGAATTTTTCCAATTTTGGAATATTTGCATAATGAGCTATCTTGGGGACAGGACCCAAGCCTAAACATGGAATTAATTTATAGTTCACATATATCTCATACACGTAGCCTGAAGATAATTCTATACAATATTTTTAGTGTACCTACAATCTGACTACAACTTATCACATAGGAACAGGTGTGGAATTTTCCCCCCTAGCACCATGTTAGTGCTCAAAAAGCTTTGGGGCTGGGATACAGTTCAGTGGTAGATGTTTGCCTAGCAAGGGTGAAACCCTGGGTTTAATTCTGAGTACCCACCCGCCCCAAAAAATGAACTTTGGAGCACTTTGGAGCTCAGATTTTTGGATTAGGAATCTACATGTGTGTCCATATGTAATTATTCCTTAGCATCAGAGAGGGATTAATCCCAGGACCTCCTTCAGATACCAAAAGCTGTGGATACTTAAGCCTCTCATTTAAAATGTCTTAGTAGCTGGGCACTGTGACACATGACTCAGGAGGCTGAGGCAGAGGGATTGCAAGTTCAAGGTTAACCTCAGCCAACAAGTGAGGCCCTAAGCACCTTAGTGAGAACCTGTCTCAAAATAAAAAATATAAAGGGCTGGAGATGTAGCTCAGTGGTAAAAGGCCCCTGGGTTCAATCTCTAATAAAAAAAAAAAAGTAAAAATTAAAAAGCCATGGTATTTGCATGTAACCTAGATACATCCACCCGTCTACTTTAAATCATCTCAATTAATTGTATTATCCAATTTAATGTAAATGCTTTGAAAATAGTTGTTGCACTTTATTGTTAGGGAATAAGGACAAGAAAAAAAGTCTATTTGTTCAGTAGATACAGTTTGTTTTTAAATATTTTTAATCTGCATTTGGTTGAATCTGCAGATGAGGAGCCACAAATAGAGAGGGCCAACTATATATTTTTGTGTATATTATTTACACACGTGTGTATATGTACATGTACTCTATAAAATGACATAATCTAAATTATGTGTGTAACGATGTATCTCATTGTATCACTAGCATCCATTTCAAATGGGCTCCCCCTCTTTACCATAGGCAGTTCTGCTTACACACATGTTGGAAGGATTGGGGAGGGCTGTATTTCCACTCAGCTTCCCCTTTGGTGACAAAGGCCCTGGTGTCTGGTAGGTGCCCCTAGTTTCACATAGGACAGCATTCTTTATGTTGACCACTAATGCCTAAGGCCCTAAAAAGTGTTTACCCTTAGCAGCATGCTGTTTTGGATTTGTGGATGGCATGGAATTGTTAAGGTCTGTGTGCTGACTGGGGAAAAAAAAATTCCTGCTTTGTTTTTTTGTTTTTGTTTTTATATTTTTTAGTTGTCAATGGACCTTTATTTTATTTATTTGTATGTGGTGCTGAGAACTGAGCCCAGTGCCTCACACATGCTAGGCAAGCGCTCTACCACTGAGCCACAACCCCAGCCTCTGCTTTGTTTTTATGCTGGAATTCAATTCATGCTTCTTCACATGCACAATCTCAGCTTTTGTTTAAAACAAAAAAATGGCCATGACACCCCTCTCCCCCATTCTTCACCCATCATGAGTATTATGAGATTTTCTGAAGGGTGAACATTTTGTGTCCGATTTATACTTTTTCCCCCAGAACACATTTCTGTTTACCCAGATCTTGAATTACCATGGTAACGATCAAGAGTTCCTAAAATGTAGGCTGCTCATGCTGCCCGCAGTCTACTGCACAGTCACCACAAACGGCCACAGAGGTTACATCCTGAGAGCTGCCCAGCCCAGAGCCGCTCATCTCTTTCCGTTCTAGGACATCTTGGGGGAGACCGAAGAGCAAACCTACAAGGGCAATGAAATTATAGGTACAGACTCTCGTCACTTCATAGACAGGGAGTGACTGTCCCATGGTCCTAAGTGCCTGGTCAGTGGTGCAGGGGACGGAAGAGGAAGTGCTGAAAAACGGAACAGGAAACAGATGGGAACCATGATCTCTCAACACTCCAAAAATTCTGAAAAACCTCAGACTAGCCCGTTGGCAGGAAGATTAGGACAAAACAGATCCGTGTGTTCACCAGAGAGAGGTCAGCAGAGCGGGCGCAGCAGGGGGTCCTGTCCCATGGACTCCGGATCCCAGTGAGGGCTGCAGCTCAGCCACAGAGAAGTGAGAGAGCAAGACGATCACTGAGTCAGTTGAGGCCAAAATGGGGTGGTGGGGGGGTGACATTTAAGCAATGGTTGTCTCAACCCTAGCACCAGTGACAGCCAAAATAACTAGTGAGTTTGGGTAGAGATCACTTCTTGCTTCACTAAGAATTAAAAGGTCCTCAGAGGTCTTTATTTACTAAGAATGAAGTCCATGATGATGACCAAAGGAAATGGACTCAGTTTCCCTCATCTGCAGCCTTTAGGAAGGGAGCCCAGTCTGGGTTCAATGGGTTAGGGCCATTTTCAACGACTCCCTTGCAAATACATCAAAGAATCTAAACAGCATCATTAAAATTCACCCCAAGGTGCAATGATTTGTTTAAAAAAAAAATTATTCTTACGTCTGAGTTCCAATCTCTGGAAGAAATTTCCTGGTGGGAGCAGACATCCAGGGCTGGAATTTTCTTCCCTTGGCTGGTTTGGCCAGTGGGGGAGGGGGTGGACTCACTCCCTAACAACCAGAAAGTTGAACTTGCTTCCTGAGGAGATGCTAAAACCTGACCATCCAGCTGACCTCTCCTAACAAAGCCTGATAGCAAAGCCATCCAGAGATCCCAGACACCCCTCCCCCTTCCCGGCAACTGCATTTCCCTTGCGACCTTGCTCAGCCTGTGGTCAGGAAAGAGCCTTTGAACACATCTCCAAAGCTGCAGCGATTAGAAGGGCTTTGATTACCCAGCTCAGCTGGTCCTCCCTTCTCTCTATTACTCTTCTCCCCTCCCCCAGCCCCTTCACATGCCTCTTCTCCCTCAGCCCAGGCAGATTTTTTTTTTTTCCAAGCCACCCATTTCTCTCTCTCTCTCTCTTTTCATTTTCGTATAGCATCCTAAACCTCAAGATGCGGTTAACACTAATCCTGATTTGTTTAGGGTTTATCTGCATTATTAATTCCAATCACGGGAAGGAAAAAAAAAAGTACTACAGGGCCTAGTTTGTGTACAAAGTTTGGGTGTCTGTGAAAAGATCCAGCAATTCCTGAGAAACATATTTTCTTTAGATATCTTTTAAATCCAAACAACTTTCTTTTCTAGTCTGAAAATATTCCTTGGGATGGGACCCATCCTTAACTATTTCATTTATTATTATTTCTCCTCCTCAGTCAATATCCTTTGAAGCTGCTTCCTGCATTAATCTGGACTTAATATGGATTTAAACATTTACAATGGAAAATAATTTGAGTTGAAAAATAATCTCCCTTGATAAAGCTAGCAACCCCCCCCCCCACGACTGTCACCGTGTCTGACAGCTAGGAATGGAATGAGATTCTTGAATATGCATATTGAAGAAAATGAAAAGCAAGACTAGCAGGGTATATGTTATATTTTATATCTGTCAACTGTTACGACTGACTGGAGTTGAGTGATATCCAGAGTTTTGACTTGTTGTTTGAATAAATTCATCATTCAGGACATCCAAACAGTCATTTGGTACCCGGGATGTATTAAAAATACCTTGTGCTGGGGTGAGGGAAGGATGTCTCTCAGGGGAAGCAGCCAGCACCCATCCCACAGAAGGGCTCTCCAATAACTTAACAGGGCTGCAAGAGGGAGAGGTTCCCACCCTCTTCCATCGCTCTACTCCATCCCTCTCCTTCTTTTGCATTCTTGAGTCTCTCAACTGGTATAATGCTAGAATAGAGAGTCCACATTTCTTGGGGCAGGAGTCCCTCACTCCCACAAGGCCAGTGTCATCAAGTGAACTGATTATGTGAGAATTGGAATATGTTCATGGGAATTTACAGGAATTCAGATTAGACCTCTAAGTCTACTTTGTCAGACTTCAATGTGCTTTGATTTTTAAGAGACTTGCAGAATGAAACCAGATTACCTTGAAGTAGTGCCCCTCCGGGGGTGCCAGATAATGTGGCATGCATGCCATTACTCTCCATTCCTATACCCATGGCAGACATCACTAATGGATTGCAATTCTTTCCCAGTGAACAGGAGGTACCTCTGTATCCTTATACCAGACTCAACCAGCCTCACCTTTCCCAAGGCCTTCTGCCAACTTGCCCCTAACTGGCTCACCTCCTACATCTGTCCTTAGGCCCCACATGAGCTCCCTGTTACTTGGGCCACTGGATATTCTCTACACAGGGTATTTCTTTGCCATCAAAGAGCCTTTTCCCTCTGAGATGCCTATCCCTACTAACCAGCTCCCCTTCACTCCATGTGTCTCACCACATTTTGATTATGTTGTCCATTTTAATACCACTCACCTCTTTCCAAAGTAATGTAAATTCATCATAGAAATTTCATAAAATATAGGTTTCATAAAAGTAGAAAATTAAAATCACTTACGAATCCCCTTAGGATATATATATTGATGTATAGACTTCCAATTCCTTCTGTGAAATATTTCTGGGTTTTGACTGTAAAATAATAAAAGTGCACTTACAATGGGTGAATTTCATAGTTTGCTTGTAAACAACAGCACCTCAATAAAGCGATCATTTATCTATAGATTACACATAGGAAAGAGTATACAGAGTGTGTACCTCAATTTTACATGGATTTTTAAACAAAAATAAGTTTCATATTTTATGCATTCTATTACAATTCTGTGAACTTTGTAATCAGTAAATTTTTAGGTCATAAAGCATGTAGTTGAAACACCTTGGAGCGTTTATCTGTATTTCCAGAATCCCAAAGACATCGCAATGTGTTCACCTGTTCTTCAAAATATTAATGGATTTTATTGAGAAATAATTTGCATACCAAGCAATCTACCCACTTAAAGTGTACAATTCCATGGTTTTTATTATATTCATATTATGTAACCATCACCCTATTTAATTTTCAGACATTTTTCATCACCCCAAAGAGAAATCCTACTCTTGCCCTCTTCCAAAACCTCTCAGCCCTAGTGAACCACTAATCGTTTTGTGTCTCTACGAATTTTGTGTTGTAGGTATTTCATATGAATGATATCATTGGATATGTGGGGTGTTTTTTTGTTTGTTTGGCTGGTTTTTTGTTTTGTTTTGTTTGGTTGGTACTGGGGATTAGAACACAGGGCCTTGTGCATGCAAAGCAAGCACTCTACCAGCTGAGCTATATCCCAGCCCCTGATATGTGGTCTTTTGTGACTTAACTTGATATTTTCAAAGGGCATCCTCATTATAGCATTTTTTGTTCATTCTTTTGTTTTGTTTTGTTTTGCCAAATACTATTCCATTGCGTTTGCCCTTTCTGTCTAAGAGTTTCTGTTTTGTCTTGGTTTTCTGTGTGTTTATTTCAATACTTCACTGATTTGGGTGGTGTTCATGTCTCCCATCTGTGCGTACTTTAGTTGTGCCAGGGATGTTTTTTAATAGAAATGTACTGAATTTACAAAGAAATCCAGTTCAGTTCAGTTCAACAGATGCATACTGAGTATTGAACTGTGCAAGGTTCTTTGCTAGAAAATGCTGAAGATACAAAGGTGAGTGGATACAGCCTCTGTCATCCAGGAGTTTATGGTCTATTTACATGAAATCATGAGAGTAAATCAAATCCACGGGTTACTCTGATATGTTTAGCTTTTCATTATCTTTTAACATATTATTTGGATGTAGGTGCATGCATGTTTTTCAAGTTTGCTTCATGCATTGTTTTATGTATTTATATCATTCTATTCTTTAAGCTGCCTCAAAACACAAACTGTATGTTTTGATTCCTTTCTATTTTAATAATATAATGAAAATTACAGCAACTACCATTTACTTGTATTTGTTTTACATGATATGCAAAAGAGCGTATGAGATAGTTACTGTTATTTTCATTTATTGATGAGGAAACTGAGGCTCAGAGTGATATGGAAACTTCCTAATAAGGGGTGGGGGCAGGACCTTATCCCAGGGCTATCTTACTTCAAAGTTCATATACTTGACCACTGGCCAAGTAGCCCCCAAACTGCCAGGGGATGATATTTTCTGCCTGTCACTCTGGTCAGAAGCTCTGCATCTTGGTCAGGAAGACCTGAACCAGTTAATGAGGGAGGAAAGATAAAGTCAAAGAGGCCCTACGCCTTCATCCAATGTGTCTATACTTATATTCATTCTGACATTCTATTGACAATGGTAGAAAATGTAACTCCCCAGGGAATTTCCTCTGCTTAGAACCAGAAACCATGTAAGTGTCATCTTTGGAAGCTACCATTTCAGAATCAAGCTAGAAAAAATACTCACAACAACTTAGGGACCACTTGACCCAGCATGTGCCATTTGGCAGTGACATGTCTGACAGCAGCAGTTGAGAATTTGGTCCTCTAGAACTGTCCAACAGCTTTCCTAAGTCAAACTTGACCGTATCTGCTGTCATCTTCAACAATAAGGTGGGTTACATCTGTGGATCTACCTATCACACAGAAGACATTCAGTAAATATTAAGTAATAATTATTGTTTCTTTCACATTTGCTGACAGGATAAAATCCTGGTAAAGAGCCTTTAAGATCTAATTGCTTTGTAGGCGTTGAAATCCAACTGCTAGTTGAAAAATTAATTGTGGAGCCATTGGAGATGGAGGAGTAGGAAATTGTTTTGAACAGGAGTATCGCTCTGAACTCCATCTAAGCAGTACAACAATAAACACCAATGGCGGGGGCTGGGGTTGTGGCTCAGTAGTAGGGTGCTTGCCTCACATGTGCGAGACACTGGGTTCGATTCTCAGCACCACATATAAATAGGTACATAAAATAAAGTTCCATCAATAACTAATAAAAGTATTTAAAAAAAAAAACACCAATGGGAACAGCTGAAAAGGACTGGAAAAGAGAAGGCCAGCTGCGCAGCTGGCCCTGAATGACTTCCATTCACTTGGCAATCACCTTGGCACATAACATACATGTCAAGTGAGTGACTGACAGAATTATTTAACTCAGAAGCATAAATGTTTACAGATATTTAGAACAATGTGCAGACGGTCTCTAGAGCACAAATGAAGGCCCAAAATATTAAGAACAATAATTACAAGATTATTGATATCTGCATTAATATTAATGTTATATTAATGTAATTAGTGTGAAATGTTAATATTAATGTTCACAGAATTAATAGTCATAATAATCAATCATTAATATCTGTGCTGATTCCTATCATTAAAATTAAATATGTAATTAAAATACCAATAATTATTAACATTTCCTCAGCACTATCTATGAGCCAGCTCTTATATCAAGTGAAATGTGTACATATTAGTAAATATAAACTACATAATCCTTATAGCAAATTGTGAAGCAGATATAATGATCCTTTTCATTTTGGGGTTTGAGGTTTTTGTGGAAGTGAGGATTGAACCTAGGAACGCTCTACTACTGAGCTCCATTCCCAGTCCCTTTCATTTTATTTTGTTTTGAGATAAGGTCTTGCTAAGTGGCCCAGGCTAACGTTGAACTTGTGATCTTCCTGCCTCAGCCTCCAGAGTAGCTAGGATTTTGGATTTATACCACCAAGCCTAACTTACCCTCATTTTTAGGAAATTGAATCAGAAATTAAGTAACCTGCCCAATATCCCACACTTAGTAATAATTTTTAAAAATGGGATTTGTCAGGCATATCAGATTTGCTTTGCCATTTATATAATCTCTTAAGAGATCACTAAGTTTCTAGGACTTTAAAGAAGTATCCAGAGATGATTCCATTCCTAGTTTTCAAATAGCTCCATGGAACCCTGAGAGTTGCTTCGGAAGTCCTATCAATAAGTGTTTGTGTCAAACTGGGAAGTCTGGAAGGTCTCTGTTGCTCATGCTTGCTTCACATGTTGTATTTGCTCACAAGAGTTTTACCTTTAAACAAAAGAGAGAAAAAGTATTCCGATGGTGTAAGTCAGGAGCTGGCACATGTGTTCAATAAAGGGCCAGATAGTGAATATTTTAGGCCTTGTGGGCCACACCATCTCTGTTACAACAACTCAACTCACTGTTGTGGTGCAAAAGGAGCCATGGACAGCAGGTTAATGAATGAGCATGGCTGTGTTCCAATAAAACTTTATTTGCAAAAGTAGAAAGTAGGCCAGACTCAATCTGCAGACCCTAGTTCACTAACTCTGATCTCAGTCATCTCTTCGGTCAAGTGGAGTTTGCCTAAACCTCCTAAACAGTTGATTATCTTTGTTGCTCATAAAGAGAAACTACATCATCCAAGACCCCATAAAATTGAGGCCACCCTTTAAGGAAGAAGGAAACAAATGTGTGTTTTGAATGCAGACTTTGTGCCAGGCACCTCACTAACAGTTCTACATCTGACTTAATCCCCATGGTAGCTGGGTGGATGGCACATTCCCCGCTGACAAAGGAGAAACCAAGGATTGAAGGTGGGAAAATGGTCCAGAGTCAAGCCAAAGTCCCACCACCTGCCATCAAACCATACTAACATGACCAAAGCCACACTTGTCGTGTCACCTAAAGCAGTGGAAGGTCATGGATGCCAGCCTCAGTATACCTTTTGCTAGGAGAAACCAACTTCACTTCAGAGACTCCCTTTGCTCCCCAAGATGCTTCACCAACTCTGTCACACTAGAGACTGAAGTACCAGTACTACTGGTTCTAGCTGGGATTTCCTATGCCATAACACAAGCCAGGAACAACCTTGCAATTTTTATACTATTCTCTCATTGGTGGTCTCTGGGCATTTACTGTCTGTCTTAACAGATTGCATTGGGAGTTTGTATTTGCTTGGTGATCCTCCACGATCCATCTGCCTTTTATAAAGATTGGTTTCCATCTTTGTTTTAGTCAGCTATTTCACTGCTGTGACTTAAAGACCCAACCAGAACAACTATAGAGGAGGAAAAGTTTATTTGAGGGTTCATGGTTTCAGAGGTTTTAGTCTACAGAAGACCAGCTTCATTGGTCTGGGTTCAAGGTGAGGCTGAACATCATGGCAGAAAAGTATGGTGGAGGGAAGCAGCTCACATCATGATCAGAGAGAGATCTCTACTTGCGGGATACAAATATATATCCCAAAGCCACACCCTTAAAGCCCCACCTCCTCCAGCCACACCCCACCTGTCTTCAGTTACCACTCAAATAATCCCATCAGGTGATTAATTCATTGATTGGGTTAAGGCTCTTATAACCCAATCATTTCTTCTCTGAACCTTCTTGCTTTGTTCCACGCATGAGATTTTGGAGGAGACTTCATATCTAAACCACAACCATCTCCTTACTTCATTTTCTACCTCCTATTTTCATCAGTCTTGACTTCACACTATACCAGGAAATTTTGGAATTCAAAGTCTTCAGTAACCTTCTTTTCTTCTAATATTTATTGGCACCACTAGCCTGGTTAAATTTTACCAGTAGATAAATAAATTCAATTTCTTCCTCCTGCTTGGAATAGTTTGAAATTTTGAGGCTGGGATATTGACACAATACTCAGTCTCGTCCAGAATATAATCATTGCCTTCTTTTTTGTTCCCCCAAATCCCTTGGACCTGAAGGACTTCTTATGAATTCACTCTGGATTAGTTTCCTTTCAAGAACCAATCAGCCCCATTGGATTGGCCACAGGAGGTTGGTGCCAATCCAAAAGTCAGTGACAACATGGCCTCTAGTGGCTCTTGGTTCCAGAAAAATCTATGTCCAAGAGCTGCTGCTGTCCACCTACACAACAGAATGGTAATCCAGCTGCATGTGAAACCGAGGAGAAATCCATCATATGTGGGAAAACTCAGCCATCAATAAGCCGCTCTGCAGGCCTTTCAGTTGGGGACCAACCACAGAACTGGCTCTCCATCAACAATCAAACAGTCTTTAGCTCTGATCAGCCACTTCCATCACCTCTGAGACTGGCAGGTTTCCAATAAAGCCAATAGCCCCCTCCCTCAGGGTGAGGTCCTCAGCGGGAGGCCGCCATTGTCTTTTAGCCCAGCAATTTGACAACAGTGTTAGCTTACACTCTATTAGCTAGCAGCTACACCCTGACCCCTGACCCTGACATTGACCTGCCACAGCCCTCTCCTGAGGTAGACTCTGATCTTTTGAGGTGGCCCGCCCTGCTGGTTAGCACAAGAGAAGGCCCCTCAAGATTGTGCTGTGCTCTCTGGTATGTCCCACCAACCCCCCAACCCCCCACACACACCCTCGCCCCACTCCCAACAGGATGCTAAAGGCTCAGAGTACAGAAACAAACCAGAGTTAACCCCAAGATGGCAAAGGTGAAAGTTCAGACACATATCCATCAGCAGTCTGTCACCAAAGGACGGTGTAAAAACTATGGAAGCTTTCAGCGCAGGGATAGCCCTTGTCTCCAGACAGTTCTGCGACTTAATGGAAAAGACTTATCAAAATATGGCTTACAAAATACAAAATAATGGACTGAGATGTACATTATATGAGGGTGTTAGATTGCAATGTACTTTACAGTAGGGGAATTAGATTGAAGTGTTATGCCAGGGTAGTTAGGGTGAAATATGGATTATCCTAGGAATGTTAGCTTGAGATGTGCTTTATAACACAGTTGTTAAATTAAGATGTGCTCTGCAGTGCAGGCATTAGCCTGAGATGTGCATTATAGCAAAGTTGTTAGGGGAAGATGTGGATTCCATTTTTTGGAGCGGGGGATAGAAGAGAGGAAAACCACCTTGAGCTGAATATTGTTCAGGTTACAAGATGTCTTCGGCATCAGGTAGATGGCAAAGGTTTGGATGTAGGGAGCAGGAAAGAGCACAGAGCATAATGTTCTTTCCCTTCTTTCTTCCCAGCTAAACAATCTGCCACTTTCCCCACTTTTCCTGTTAGGGCCTTAAAGGCCTCCCCCATCAATAAAAACATTAGCTCACTAAACAGCCTGATGGCTTTTCCTTCCCTGGCTTAACCCTTCGGGAGCTGGGGTTTCCTTTGGATTTGTAAAGATATTGATTCCAGATAATGTTTGCCTTTCTAACTCTCTCTTCCTTAGACTTGATGGATAGGTTCAGGGCTACATCTCGGCAGCCAACTCACCGCAGCTACCCAGGGAAAGGGGACCGGAGAGCAAGGCGAGTGCTCAGTAGTTAATACCACTTGAATCCTTTCCCTGGATGGACAGGCAGAAATGTCGTGGCTGGGGAAAGGTGGGAGGCTGTAGTCACTTTAAATCAGCATAAATTTCACTTTCCGTTTTCCTCCTCGTTGTCCTGATTCCTCCACCCGTATTTCTTCAGCTCAACTTAGAGGATTTTATAATTTCTAATCAATATCAGATGCCATCTTGGGGTTGGCTGCCCTGAGCTGCATTCTTAAAGACTCCTTTTCGAGTTAAAGAATGTGTTCTTCTACAGCACTAGCCACACGAATGAATTCAGGTAGCTGTCTTCAGCTTGTGACACTGGCCAACGTGGGAAATGGCTTTAATAAACCCTTGCCCCAGATACAAATCTCATCCAAGAAAAATAAGCAAGGAGGAGATGGGAAGATCATCTCACTCATTAGCCACTCAGCCTACAAAGATTCACTGAACATCTTCCAACAGTGCTTTTTTTTGTTTTTGTTTTTGTTTTTGTTTCTCCTCTTTCTTAGCTCAGAAGATATAATTTCCAGCCTCCAGGAGTCTAGCCTCACGCCATTGGATGGTGTCCAGCTTGGCCGGAATCAGAGAGGTGAGTTTCAGCTCTCTTGTTTCTCAAAGAAAATGCTACACCAGGTGAGTTAATGTGATCCAAAAGACCAACCTGCCACTCAAGGACACCAAACAAAGCCAAACTCTTCAAAGGAAATTGCAGTGTCACCAAACACCTCCGCATTGTGCCTGAGGTTCCCGGGAAGAGCCCAGCAGCCATCTCCTGGCGCGTGTGTCAGGCCATATTGCTCTAGTTAGAAAAATGAGTCTGGTGCAGGACAGTGGCATTTACCTTCTGTGGCTGAGCTTCCTGTGGGCAAAACACAGTGAATGTGAGAGGCATATGCTGTCCAGGTGAGAAGGCAGCCCCACCCACCTGCGACTGTCCTCCACAACTACTCCTCCTCCCATCTCTGAGCACTTCCTGGTGCACATTCCTGTTTCGTGGTATCCATTCCCGCTTCATTTTCTGACATCACATTTTCCTTAAAAATAGGCTGTGAGAGCTATTTCTAATCTCCGTCAAGGGATCTGTCCAACCAGACTCCCATGGGATGTGGGAATGAACTTAAAATCAATCCTGGAGAAGAGAGGAAAGAAAGGGGGTGGGGGAGAGTTGTCCTATTCCCAGACTCCATTTTTAAACAAATTATCTGTTGGGTCAAGTGAGATATCCAGGGGCTTCTCCCTAGGAACACATAACAATATGGTTCTCCTTAAACACCACCTAAAACTCCACCTCCAAGAAGAGAACAGATAGCGTGGGGGCAGGATCCGGGCAGCCTAATAGTCAAGGAGCAAAATTTGGGGATCTGTTCCAGCCCCATACTTAGCTAGGCCTTTTCTGAATCTCAGTTTCTCCAGCCATAAAATGGGGATAAGAATGGTATCTCCCCTTCAGGGATGTTATGAATAAGGAATGCGCTCATGCATGCAAACAGTTCTGTTTGTGCCTGCCACAGGATAATCACTCCATTAGCAGCAGCTGTTAACTTTGTCATTTATCACCACACAACAGCTAGTTGGAGACAGGTGCCCCTTCACTGTGGGCTGCCATGACACTGACCTGCCACATACAGTACTGCCCCCCATGCTCTCATTAACCCATCTGGTTTTGGAAACCTACCCTACCTCTTAGCTTCACTCCTTGACGAGACTACTATGTATAAGGATTTTCTTTGTGGAAATGGAAGAAGGGTGGCCCTGCCGATGAGGGGAAAGACAGATCACAAGGGCTCACTGATGGAATATAATCCCCTCTGTACTCATGGGGAACTAGTCGTGATTGTATTTCAAAGGTAACAGTTCGTCTCCACTGCGGATATTGGCGTGCAGTCCATAAATAGGACCTAATGTGATCCGACAGGCCTGATTTCTCTAGATATATATTAAAACAACATGCCCAGTGCCGATGGCTCAAAGGTCCTGACCTTTAACAAGAACTTATGACGTAAGGCAACCTGCCCAGGAGAGCAAGCAAGCAGAAGGCCAGAGGGACAAGGTCATCGACTAATGAAGTGGTCAGCATTGAGTTTCTGTCACTCAGCTGGTTAAGAGGAAATGAAGAGGGAAGTTTTAAAAAACAGGAACATTTAAGAAACAAAGGGAAGGACTACATTTAAGCTAATACTCCAGTGGTGAATTGATACTGTCAGAAAGCTGGGTAATAATTTGCAGCCTGAGCCGTCACTGTGGACTCGTTTAAGTTTACCTGCTGAACAGGGGCTGGTAGAAAGAGCATTTGCAAGGAGCTAACTCAGTATAAACTCAAGTTAAAATGAAAATAAGCATGTACAGAACCACCCTGCTCCTTAGTGCAAATCTGCTCCAGACTCTCAGCCAGGACTGAGGTCAAGGCGTAAAAGTGGATGCCAAAATGATGTGGAAGTGTACTCCAGACTGATGCTCCCTGTGCCTGGGTAACTTCCTCCTGAGCCGTGGGTCATCATCCAGAGAACTGGAATGACCCTGGTATTTTCCTCCAAGGGAAGTTTATAGGACTAAAGGAGAAATTTTTATTTAAAGGAGTCAGCACAGTGCTTGGCACTAAGTGAATGTACAAGTGTTAGCAATTATTATTGTTATTCCACACAATTTGATAATCCTAGAAAGTGTGAATTGGTTTTTAAACAGATAATAAATTGCATATTGTCAATTTAGAACAAGGTTCACTTTATGTGAGATTTCATGGCACCTATCTTTAATGTTTTCCATTGGTGGAATGATTCAAACTTTTGTGTGTGTGTGTGTGTGTGTGTGTGGTCCTGGGGTGTGTGTGGAACCCAGGGTGTGTGTGTGTGGAACTCAGGGTGCTCCACACATGCTAGGCAAGTGTTCCACCACTGAGCTACAACCCCAGCCCAGTTTTTGTTTGTTTGTTCGTTGTTTTTTTGTTTTTTTGAGACAGGGTCTTGCTAAGTTGCCCAAGCTGACTTTGAACTTGTCATCCTCCTGCCTCAGCTTCCCTGAGATTACAGGCATGCGCTACCAAGCCCAGCTATCATTCAAACTTTTGAACCATTTACCCAGTCAACAAACATGTTTTGAAAACTACTGTAGTAGGTCCTGTATATGGCATTGTACTGAATCAGAATTATTCTTGACTTAGTTCTTCACAGGCTTGCTAGGGAGGCAGAAGACTGGAAATGTAGAACATAAATTTTTAAAAAATCTTTCCTCTTGGCAACACTTAACATCAGAACCAGATTAGAATCCAGCTCTTGAACATCCCAAGGCACAAAGTTGCAAGAGGTTTCATATTCATTTCTTGAGTTATTAAAAAGATTATGTTAAGCCTTTTCCATCTCACTTCTCAAAATGAAGCACTGTGAGTTAGTGGTAGATTGAACACCAACATGCCGATCTCACCAGTACCATGGTCTCCCCCAAGTCCAGTAGCCTCTGATGTCTCAGGTTCCCAGATTAGGAAACCACTGCGTACTCCCTGCCCACCTGTGCCTTGTAGAGGTGATATGAGGCTGCACTGAACGTACTGATCTGAAAAAGCACTGTGAGGCTGGGCGCAGTGGCGCATGCCTATAATCCCAGCACTTAGGGAGGCTGAGACAGGAGAATCTTGAGTTCAAAGCCAGCCTCAGCAAGGGCAAGGCGCTAAGCAACTCAGTGAGACCCTGTCTCTACGTAAAACAAAATAGGGCTGGAGATGTGGCTCAGGGGTCCAGTACTCTTGTATTCAATCCCTGGTAGCACCCCCCCCCAAAAAAAAAGAAGCACCTCGAGTATTCCAATGGGAATGATGATCAAATGAGACTTTCCCAGCCTGGGACAAAGAGATCATCAAGGCATCTAATTCCCTATTCCTATGGTGACCCCACCAAACCTCTTTCCAGGATTTAGTACCTTGGGGCATTTATGCAGTGGGGGCTGGAAACTAGGAAAAGAGCACATCAGCTTACATACCATTACTCAAAGCTATTCTCTGTCTCTTCAAATGTGGATCTAGCTTTCAGCTTTTCTTTTTCTGATTATAAAGAAAGCATATACCTTTATGCAAGCAGTTTATGAAAGCATAAAGAAGGTATAAGCATCCAAAATCCCACCACCTAGAAGTCAACCCTGTCAACCTGGACTTCATCCTATGGGTCTTATACCCATACATGTGTATCTAAGGGCCTTATTTTCTGTCATTGGTATATTATACATGCTATCCACAACAATTTACATCATCAGTGAATTGTAGACTTACATGCTCCTTTTCTATGATGGCCTTGTATTCCAGTGTGGGATGCACCATCATTTGTGTAACCCCTATTGGTGGACAGGAATACTGTAAGCAATGCTTTAGTGAACATCTTTGTGCTTGGGGAGTTTGTCCAGTCCCTCCTTAGTTTAAACTCCTATATGTTAGAATTGCTAAAGATTCTGCCTCCTTCAATCAGGGGAGCACTGAGGGAATAGAAGGGCAATGACCAGGGCTGGAGCTGGGGCTCAGTGGTAGAGCGCTTGCCTAGCACGTGTGAGGCACTGGGTTCAATCCTCAGCACCACATAAAAATAGATAAACAAAATAAAGGTATTGTGTCCATCAACAACTAAAAAAAAAATACTTTTTTAAAAAGGGAGAGGGGCAATGATCAACCAAGCTGAAGAGTGCCATCAACCCTAGTGACCTGGGACAATTGCAGAAACCCCTATCCATTCTTCCATGAGGAGTGAAGAGTGAGCCGTAGCGAGACCAAGCCCCCCTCCATGATGCCCTGGAGCTGGATGTTTATGTTCTTTCACTTTCCTACCTCCTCTTCTCTTTGCCCTGCTCTTTGGAGCCCTTGCACATCAGACATCCCTCTCTGCCCCTGAAGAAGACACACATCATGGCCTCTGACCATCAGCAGGTGGATTTCATCTTTGGGTTTCCTTCCTGGCCACCTTTCTCCATAGAGGCACAGGTTGATGAACTTCCTTCGGGCAAAAGCAAGCACCGGAGCAGCCTGAGCAGCGAGTTGAGTTTGGTGATTACATTGCAATGTTTTAATTTGCCTTTGGGCAAATTCTCATAAGCTTTCACGAGAAAATCTCCCATTAGATGTAGTCATTTAATTTAAGAACAGTTGGGAGACCAAGATGAGCTAAGATGACAGATGGAGGAACGCAGATGCACGTCTTAGAGGGACGCGAAGCACTCGGAGGATTTGGCATCCAGCAAAGCATGATGTGAGCTCCACTGCTTGTGTCCATGGACATGAGAAATTGTCAAGAAATCATTGAAATGTAAGGATATATTTAGGCAACAACTGGGTTTCATTATTTTCTCCTGTTGGTAAAACCATAGCAAGGTCAACAAAAGGCCTGGATACTTCCCACACACCCCAAGCCCAGAAAACACACACACACACACCCCACAAAATTTGGTAGCCTTATAGGAAGGCAACACAAAGCAAAATAATAATAACAAGACTGTTGTTTGAGAGACATTTCTTTTGGTCTCGTTGCCACAAAGATAACTTTAAATTCCATGCATACTCTGGCGTCCTTGAAACAGATTTTCTATACATCCTAATTTGGTGTTCGTACAATTCAACATCTATTATTGTTTTAGAACCACGGTTATTATTTTAATTATAATTTAAAGCTGCCTAATATACCCAGAGGTCATTGGGCACCTAAAAGAAATAAATAAAAGCAACTTGCCATTTTTAAAAGCAGCATGTTTATTTGGAAGTCCCAAGAGCCACTCAACCAAGACATCATAAAACCTTCAAATAAACTAAAACGGAAACAAAATCAAATGTCTGTTCTTAATCTCCTTAGAAGGCAAGCAGGAGAAAGCTGCAGCTGACTGGATGCTGGTATGAGAACCCTGGGGATGATTTCATTACCCAGTTCGGGAACCGCAGCGAATGTCTCAATGTCCTTGCTCCGTATTACAATCTGCATAGCCCTCATCCTGGGCCTTGGTGGGAAGTTTTAGTCCATAAATAGGTCAGTGTGGCAATGAATTTGGTGGAGAAAAAGAGGCAAGCTGGAGCTTTGAAAATGCCTGCCTACTGTCCTATCTACCCAGAAGGCTTTGAGTGGCTCTCTCCAGGGCCGGTGTCAGGAATGTATCCATGGGTCTCATTAGCTCCATATTGTTAAATGTAGAATTGCTGAAATATCTAGTGATTTTTACATTTAGAAGGCTAAGGACATTCCAAAACGGTTCCATAATGTCCCTCCATGTGAGCTTCCGTAGCAGAAAACAGTAAAAATCATTTTCAAATCATTGACTGCTTAGTATTCTCCATGCAATCAAAGATGTTGTGGTTTGTTAAGCCACAGAATTATCTAGTAGGCAGGAGGCTTATGCTGCTCCAAGACCTTCTAGCTACACAAGCATACAAATCTGTCCTGTAGAAGCCACTGGACAAACAGGCAGGATTCCCAGAGGGAAGCGTCACTCCCTGCCACTCTCAGGACAGTCTTCATCACAGAGACTCTCCGAGTAACTCTCTTTGGGACCCAGAGAACTAGACAGTCACGTTGGGGTCACTCCAAATTCTGAAAATAAGGCTGAGAGTGATGTTCCAGGAGTGACAAAAAAAAAAAAAAAAAAAAAAACTGGGCTCCCAGAAAGCTCCTTCCTTACTATTGAAGAAATAAGGAAGAGAGGAGGGAGGGGAAGGAAGGGAAAGGGAAGTTATCTGATTCCCAAGCCCATTGTAACCATGCCTTTCAATTTTTCAAGAAAAGATAGAAACATTGATTTATTTTTTTTTACATAAAGTATCTTACACTCTTGAATTTTCACAATCAACTTGATCCAAACATCATACTTAGAATATTGTTTTATTTGGCATGAATAAAATAAAAGTCTTCTACATGCCATGTTCAAGCTCACAGGCCATAATTCAGAGAGAGAAACAAGCAGATGAGAACTAAAAAAATAGTACAGATTCTACAGGGAGAAGTTCTTTCATTCTAATTCCCATCTATAAAGGAAAATACGTGCTTTTCCTCTCCCATTCTATCCAATGGCCTGGAACCTAGAATAGCTTTTAGACTTCTCCAGCCTTTTTTCTGATTCTCTTTGCAAGTATTGGGCTGAATGAATCCTGGGTGTACTGAGTTGGCAAGGTCTTATGATTTCTTAGCCTTTTGAGATGGGAATGGATAGATGCACAGAGAGTATTTGTGGCAGATGGAAAGCTGATTTGAAAGATTGCTTGGATAAACTATAATACAATTTATTGGTTACTTAAGGACATGCTTATTAATTATTTAAGGCTATTACCCTTACAGTATTCCTGGCATTTCATGTTGAATCTATTGATATTCAGAGAGCGTATCAGTCAGTTTTTACTAAGTAATGATGCAATAACAAGCAACCCTTTCATCTCAGTGGCTTTCAACAAAGATAAATTTTTCACTCACAGGTTGGTTACATCTCTCCTCCATTTTATCTTTATAATATTCTGAGACTGGGCTGAGGGAGCAGCCCTTGGCTTCAAAACATCCTCATAACTAGAAAGGAGAAGAAAAACCACAGGATGGCTTTTTAAACTCCTGTTTAGAAGTAGAGTACATCACTTCCTCTCACACTTTATTGGCAGCCACAACAAGTAGCATGGCCAAGTCTGATGTTGATGAGGCAGAAGTATGGTCTTCTCATAGTTGGCAGTAGAGTCAGCCCTCTGCATCCATGGAATCCACATCTGCAGAGTCAACCAGCCACAGATTAAAAACATTTGGGGAAAAATCACATCTGAACATCTACAGACTTTTTTCTCATCATTGTTCCCTAAACAACACAGTATAACAACTATTTACTGAGCATTCATATTGTATTCAGTATTATAAGTAATCTACAGATGATTTAAAGTTCATGGGGCCAGGCATGGTGGCACACACCTATAATTCCAGTGGCTCAGGGGGCTGAGGCAGGAGGATCGCAAGTTTGAGGCCAGCTTCAGCAACTTAGCGAGACCTTGTCTTAAAATTTAAAAAATTTATAAAGGGCTGGTGATGTGCTTCATGGTTAAGTGCCCCTGGGTTCAATCCTCAGTACTAAAAAAATTTTTAAATAAAGTATATGGCAAGATATGCCTAGGCTATATGCAAATACTACACTATTTTATATAAGAGACTTAAGCATACCAAGAGATGCCTATATTTAGTAGCAATAGAATCTCCCACAGAGGGAACTGCCTCAGGGACTTTGAAAGGGAAAAATTAGAGGGAAGATCTCCCATAGCTACTGCTGGAAAAACAAAGGGTGCTCTCAGGCTCTGTTTCGTCCTTGGTGGGGACCCTAGAGGTAAGTTGAGGGGTGAGTGGTTAAGAGGGTGGTCTCTGGAGTCAGACTTCATAGGTTTACATCCTAGCTCTACCATTTACTAGCTGTAAGATTTTAGAGCTGGTACTCAACCCTCTCGTGCCTCAGTTTCCTGATGTAAACATACCTGCCTCACAGGAATAGTGGGAGGATTCAATGAATGAAGACAGACAGGAACAGAGACAGACCATGGTTCAGCACACAGTAAGCAGGGACTGTGACCATAGTAAAGATGATTGGAAAGCCACTGGCCCAAATGCTCCTCAGCCATCTTCTCAGTGGGGCCCAAACAGCTCTATTATTACCTGAAGTAATGTAGCTGTAAGAATCCCACATGAGGGCTGGGGCTGTAGCTAAGTGGTAGAGCTCTTGCCTAGCATGCGTGAGGCACTAGGTTCCATCCTCAGCATCACATAAAAATAAACAAATAAAATAAAGGTATAAAAAATACAATAACATTTAACAAAAAAGAATTCTACATGAAAATGCAGATATTTCTGGGGAGGCTAAAACCTTAAGTCCTTTGCAACTAAGATGGGTTGGGGATTACTTTGAGAGGAAATTCCAGCAGAAAGGGATCCAGAAGAGGGTTGTGGAAAGACAGGAACAGAAGTTAGGGGACAGGAAGTCCCCGAATAAACTTCTCACACTCAAAGGTTTTCCAGTGGTTACTCTGACCCCCTGTGACTTTCATCACAGGTATGTTCAATGGCCCAGGCTGCCACAGCCAGGCACCACAGGCTGGGTTTCTCAAACAACAGAAATTTATTTTATAGTTCTGGAGACTGGAAGGCCAAGATCATGGTGTTGGCAGAGTTGGTTTCTTCTAAGGAAGGCCTCTCTCCTGGGCTTCTGATGGCTGTCTTCCTCTAGTGTCTTAATATGGTTTTATTTGTTTGTGTGGTAATACTGGGGATTGAACTCGGACAATCTACCCCTGAGCTACATCACCAGCCCTTTTTCACTTTTTAGTTTGAGACAGGGTCTCACTCAGTCGCTCAACTAAAGTGGATCAAAATTGGTGATTCTCCTGCCTCAACCTCCCTGATAGCTGGGATTACAGACACGTGCCACTGGATCCAGTTCATATGGTCTTTATGTGTGAGGATTTCCTCTTTGTATAGGAAGACCAGTCATATTGAATTAGGGCCCTCCCATATGACTTCACTTCAGTTTAATTACCTCTTCAAATTTCCTATCTCCAAATCAGTCACATTCTGAAGTACTGAGGATGAGGACTTCAACATGCCAATTTGGGATGGACCCCATTCAGCCACAAATATTTGGCTCCACAGTAAAATCTTCAGGAAATGCCCAGACTTTGTCATAGATCAGTGACATCCAAGTCTTTGTGAGTGGGACCCAGGACTAGGAACTTCTTAAAGCTTCCCAGGGGCTTCCCAGGTTCAACCAAGGTTGAACCTGGAACTGCCTACCCATCACTCAGAGCACCGTAGTGTCTCTTTGTTGGTCCAAATTTTTACTCTACTGTGGACCTATATGAACCCTGGTCTGTCCATAATGGTCCAGCTGCACTGACAAGGAAAAAAACCCTTGCTGACCAAGAAGAAGGGGAGATTTAGGAATGTCCAACATTTTGTCTTTCCTCTCCTCCTAATTGATCACTTTATACAATAATAAAACTTTTAAAAGGTTGAAGCTGAACTGAGGCTGTGACTATGACACAATTAATCAAACTCTTGAAGAATCATGTCACATTATGTGCTTCAAGCATTGATTGATCCACTTCACTAAAAATTGGCCTAAAATATAACCTAGATGTAGAATATGGGATCCATAAGAAATGGCCAGGATGCCGTCAATTGTTTTGTGTCTCAGTATGATATGTGGTCCTGAGCAGAACAGACTATGAAGCAAGACAAATACCAACACATCAAAGAAGACATCAGCCAGCCCCCAACTTGTCCCAAATTGCTAGGAATGCAGGTACAGAGAAGAGAGGGCTGATCATGGTGTGTTCCTCAAACCTGCTATCATGAACCTACGTAATAATAATCCCGCTCATCCCAGAGGCTCCCGGGCTCCTTACCTGTTCTTGAATTGATTACAGACAATTCCAGGAATCCTGGCGCATAAACTGTTCCTCAGGGAGGCACTCATTTGGGGCTGACCCTAAGTTTACAGAGCACCCCCCCTTCTTAATTCAGAAGTTCGAACCAAGCCAATCACAATACCCAGCATCTCAGTGTGATGCTTCCTAGTTTTTTTTATTTTTTATTTTATTTTATTTTATTTTTTGGTACCGGGGATTGAACTCAGGGGTACTAGACCACTGAGCCACATCCCCAGCACTATTTTGTGTTTTATGTAGAGACAGGGTCTCACTGAGTTGCTTAGCACCTCACCATTGCTGAGGCTGGCTTTGAACTCGCGATTCTCCTGTCTCAGCCTCCCTAAGTGCTGGGATTACAGGTGTGCCCCACCGCTCCTGGCGATGTTTTCTAGTTAACCAAGCACTTCAACAGCCCCACACTGACCCATTTGAGCCTCCCGACCGCCCAATGAGGCCAGGAGTCAGGGTTTATGATCCCCATTTTACAGAACTGGAAATTTGCTGGGGAAGTATGGAGTTGCCAAGGTTATGGAATTCCTGGTAGAACTGGAATACCTGGTCTTAAGACTAAGATCTTGTGGCTTCCAGCAACTCCCTGCCCCAGGCAACTGGGAGGCCACAAAGGAAATCAGATCTTGTGCTGACCTGAGGCAAAATCACATTATGGACAGAGCTCAGTGATGCCTCTCCTCCAGTCTTTCCTCCTACTCTGGGCCCACCTAGCTTGTCAGCCCACACTTTGACGACATTGCTGGGTCACAAAGTCTCTCTGTGCTCTACTCTTGAAACTGCCCTGTCTTAGCTGGCCTGGCAAAAAATACTAGCCAAACATGCCCTCAAAGCTCAAGGTCATGAGACCTAGTTGCTTGACCTTGAGACAGTTACATATGCTTTAGTTTCCTCTTCCATAAAATGAATTTTTTTTAGTAGAACCTGCTTCTTAGGGCTGTATGGAATATTGTGTGAGTCATGTACATGAAGCATTCAGGCCATGCCTAACATTTATTAGACACTCAAAAGAGCCACTGTTTTAAAAACCCTTTATATATACTTATTAATGACACATGGTAGGTCTAACAGCTAACATTTTCAAGAACTGCTATGTACTGCTGTATATTGCCTTCTCGGTATTTGTCACATAATCTTTCATTGGAGTCTCAGTACAACCCTAAGAAGTGAGTACTATTATAACCCCACTTTACAGATGGAGAAATCGAAAGCAGAGAAATAATTAGAGCCAGCAAAATGTAGAGCGTGGCTTGGAGCCTACACGTTCTAACTCTAAAACAGTACTTCTAGCTCTAGCATAGAGCTCCCATTGGAGGAGGGATTTGCCATTTGCAATTTTAAATTGGAATATCCTTGAACAAAAACATAGCTTAAGCGTAAAAAACTTACGTGGAAATTTCTGGATCTACAATGATGAGTCATCAGGCATTATAGCAAAGAGCATAGAAAATATCCAGGAAGGGGTAGGGGACTTCTTTAGGTGCTGCTAAAATTATACCATAAATATAATTTTTAAATGAGAGAGGCAATCTCAAGAAAATGTTGACACTAATCGTTTTTGCAGAGAAGGACTGCATTAGGGTAAGGATAGCAGAGTTTTTCGTTTTCCTTTTGTAGCTTTCTGTACTACGGTAGCCACCAGCACCCACTCTGAGATAGTTTCAGTTATCTGAGGTCAATCAAACTCTGAAGATATCAAATTTGTCTTGACTCTTCCAAGAGCAAGAGAGAGACCACATTTATGCAGCTTTTGTTACAGTATATTATTGTAATTGTTCTTTTATTAGTTATTGTTATCAATCTCTTACTGTAATTCATTTATAAATTAAACTTATCACAAGTAACATAAGTTATGCACCTTTCGAAAGGCCCATAACATATATACAATTGGGTAATATCCAAGTTCCAGGCATCCACTGGGGGGTCTTAGAATGTATGTTCCCACTTGGATTCAGAGAGAACATCTGTATTGAATTTTCAAACTCACCTATACAGCTGAGCACAGTGGCACACACCTGTAATCCCAGCAACTTGGGAGGCTGAAGCAGGAGGGTCACAAGTTCCAGGCCAGCCTGGAAACTTAGCAAAACAATATCTCAAAATTAAAAAATTAAATAAAGAGCCGGGGATGTGGCTCTGTGGTAAAGTGTCCCTGGATGCTACCCCAGTATCACCAAAAAAAAAAAAAAAATCCGATATTACAGACTGGTTTTATTTTATACCAACAGGATTCCACATGAACTAAACAACTCTTGTTTTATTTACTTATTTTCTTCTTCCTTACATATTTTGCATTTAAAAAAAATGAATATATTGTTTTAAAATGATACTGTAAGACCAACCACTTGCTTCACTCTGGTGTCATGATCCCTGACAAATAAGCAATTTGCTTATTGTCTTCAGCTTGAAAAGATGAAAGAATTGGAGCCACAGCAACATGGGATGTAACTAAGTGCCCAAGAAGGCAGAGCTGTCTCTTGAGGCTCCAGGAGCACAGCTCTCTTCCCAAACATGGTGTTTTCCCTGAAGTTTTTTTCCCTCCACCAGGAATTTTCCACTTCCATTATGTGGACTGGGTCGAAGCGCTCACCTTCGGAACTTTCAATGCTCTGACAGCTAAACCCTTCCATAAGACATTTCTGGGAAAGCCCACAGATAAATGTGTATGGCCTGTGCCAGAATAAGAAAACCCAGTGAAATGCCGAGTGATTTAAGCACTGTGTCCATGCCCTGAGCAAGGCACTGGGAGAGCCTCGCTTCTACGTGCTGGAATTCTGACCTCCGTCCTCAGAGAGTGGGATAGCTGGCAGTGTTCATAGGTTAGATGTTTTCCCTCTTTTCCTGGTTTTGCCTTAAACATGAGGAGGATGATAATTAAAACCATACTTAAAAATATTAAGCCTACTACCTAAAGGAATGAAGTTTATTAAAGTTGCTAAGCATTGAGTTCAGAAACTCAAAATAGTCTGAGCAGAGTCCCCTCAGCACATACCCAGGATATTGGTGGAGAAGAGCCTGACTAGAGAGATGGGCGAGTGTGCACACACACACACTCACATTCACACACACAGACACACTAGCTCACACATCAATACATTGGCATATCAATAAATTGAATACATGTCTCAAGTAACTTGCATTTGACAAGCAGAAAGCATAGCTGACCCCTAATTAAGGGACTTAGAAAGCTGTTACTCAGCAAAATTGTGAAGTGGTCTCCTAAGGCCTCAGAGAAAATATGGACCAAGACAAGATGTCACTTAACCTCTCTGGGGCTCAGTTTCCTCCTCAGTCAGCTGGCATCCAGTGTAGCCACTTTGAAAGTATAAGGAGGAAGGAGAAACCTAGCAGGTACTTGGTCACAAAAGACCCCCTTCTCCTAAGAAATCTCACGGGGGGTGCATCTGGCGAGATGAGCACTCTCCCTCCTCCCCTCAGGGCTAGGTGGAACCTACAGATTAGTCCAGGCAAATTCCAACCATGGTAAAGGAATACAGTTACCTGGCTTCTCTCCCACACCTATGGTCACAAGGAAAGGGCAGCGTGGCCTAGGGGCTAAAAGCCCTTGGTACCTATACCAGTTCTGGACATGGGGCAACTCATTGGGTCACCCGCCTGAGGGTTCTTGGGAGGAATGATGCGATCATGAATGATCTCCACTCTCCAGGGGCTCATGTCACACCAAGGATGCTTTCCAGCTGCCCAGATCCCCAGTGGCTGAAGCGAGACAGAAGGTGCCTATCAGGAGGACCAAGGCTCTCTGGGGAACCCGCCAACATGTCTCGCCTCCACTGGGCTTGAGATCCCCTCTGCTCGGTGCTTTCTAAGGATTCCACTCGGCTAGTAGTCCACAAATGTCTTTAAAAGCAGCCCCAGCCAGAAGTGATTGCCTTATGTGTTTGTTTCCAAGATTCCCTGAAGAACACCTTTAGGAATTTCTTGGAGAACACTACGGAGCACATTGCAGAGGTTCAGTACATGTTTATGAATGAATGAAAATAAGAACATAAGTGCTACCATTTAGTGAACAGCTGTTATGAGGCGGGTTGTATCCCAAGAAACTCTTAATTGCGCTATTCATTTTAATTCCACAAATTGGAAGAAGGTACTATATTTTAACAGATAAGAAAACTGGCTTTGGAGTCATAACTTGAACTAGCCTCTATCCTTCATTCTAGCTTGATGACCTCTGGAAAAGTGTTTAAATTCTCTGGCCCTCAGTTTATTCACCTGTATAATGGGCATCGATGTAACATCTTCATCCTGAGATTACTATGAAGGTATATAGGTATACACACACACACACACACTCACATAGCATTGTGTCTCAAGATTTTAAGAAAATGAAAACTATTACTGTAACAAACCAGTAAGGCTGCTGTTATTATACCTGTTTTGTAGTTGAGAAACTCCTCAGAAAAATATTCTCTGACATCACGATAAGGAATTCCCTTGTTTATATCACAAATGAGTAGAAAATTGATCTGAATGTTTAGAAATAACCAGAACTGGGAGGAAAAAAATGGAGAACATTTCAGACACACTTAAACTTCACAGAGGCTTGTTGGAGGGTGTGTAACCTGGTCAAAAGAAATTCTAGCTATATATTTCCTTTTCCTCCCTTGTAAAATGCTTGAATATAAGTCAGAGAATTTATTCTCAAGCCTATACTAGGAGAACTGTGATTCATGAAGCATCTAAACTGAGAGCCAGTATTAAGAGAATGCTTAAGAAAAAGTGCTCAGGACTTGGTCTGCCTGGGTTTTGGTTCCTGCCTGTCATTTATAAGCTGTATGACCAAAGGAAATTCTTTCAACCTCTTTGCCCTTCAATTTCCACATTTATAAAATGAGGATGATAGATTCTTCACAGGACTGCGTTCAGAGTTACAAGTTAATCTGTGCAAAGCCTTTGCCATGCCTATGCCTTGTAAGCCTTCCATACAGGGTAATTTTTATTGTCGTTGCTGTTTTTATATGCTTTATATAGATAAACCAAGATAGGGATGGATAAAGCAGTAGGCCAAATCACCCAACTACTAGCAACTGGTAGAGACTTATTCATCAGAAAAGATTCATTTATGCTGGGTAACAAGCCCCCAGATGCAGTAGTATAACACAATAGGTGTTTATTCTTCACTCACATAAAATCCAATTCAGTCCTGGGCATCTGTTCATGTGTTCACTGAACATTCCAGATGATTTTAGCATCCACATCAGCACGAGCACTGGGATGGCAAGTCAAGACCAGGACAGTTGGACACCAGCATTTAAATACCTTTACCCAGAAGGGACACACATCACTTTTCCTTACATTTTATTGGCCACCACAAGTTACATAGTCACACCTAATTTAAGAAAAAGAATTACAGTCCTGTGGAAAACCAGTCATTGGGGAGTGCAGTACCCACAAAACCAGTCTCTTAATGACCTTCCATGGTACTATTGAGCATCTTGCTGTGACATGACCCATTGTCTTAGTCAGATTTCCATTGCTGTACCAGATACCTGAGATAAAGCAACTTAAGAAGAAGATAGATAGGGTTATTTTGGCTCACAATTTTAAAAGTGTCGGTCCATGGTTGGCCCCTTTGCTCTGGGGCCTGTGGCGAGGCAGAACATCATGGAAGAGAGCACCTGGCAGAGGAAGTTGCTTACCTCATGGTGGCTGAGAAGCAGAGAGAAAAGAAAGGAAGGACCAGTGTCACAATATCCACTTCAAGGGCCTGTTCCCAGCAACCTAACTTCCTTCCACTAGACCTCACCTCCGAATGGTTCTGCCACCTCCCCAAAGCACCCATAGGCTAGCAACACATGAGCCTTTAGGAGACATTCACCATCCAAACTAAGCCAGGCACAGTGGTGCACACACCTATAATTCCCGCTACTCAGGAGGCTGAGGTAGGAGGTTGCAAGTTCAAGGTCAGGCTGGGCAACTTAGCAAAAAAAAAAAAAAAAAAAAAAGGCTGGGGATGTAGATCAGTGGCAGAGCAACCCTGAGTTCAATCCCTAGTACCACAGAAAGAGAGAGAAAGATGGAAAGATCCAAATTGTAGTACCCACCATTGCTCAACTTGCCAGGTAAAAGTTAGTTTCAACAGTCCTTACTTAAATTTGAAGAAAAGCATCAGAGTTTTGAACGAACTCATCAATTGTCTTGCAAATTTAGCCTGGACCTTGTTGTCGTGCCCATCAGCGGCACTTGGCACTCCGTGGTCCTTGGTGGTCCTTTAGTGCTTCAGTTAGTGCAGCGGAAACCAAAGCTGCCCCTCCCTCCAGCCAGGGCTCTCGTCTTCCCACGTCTGTCACCAGGACCCTGAGCTCTCACCTGTTGACGGCCTGTACTCTCGGTTGATGTCTCAGTTCCAGAACAGAGATGCTCCAGTCGCTACCTGGGAAGGCTCCGGCCCCCAAAATATTTAGTTAGCAGCCATTCTGTTAAGTGGAATTGACTTTTTATCGGCTTTCCTCTGTACAGGTGCCACCAGCTAAGGCTGTTTCCTTCTTCCCTCTGCTCTGCCTGTCAGTTCGCACCGCATTCCTATCGGCAGCCTTTGGCTCTGATCAATACTAACTGCTGTGTAACAGCTCACGCACGGCTGCTCTGGTTTGCATCGATCAGACCCTTCTTCCAACAGGTAGTCAGCTATTTGAGGCAATGACTTGAGATAAACACCTACTTTTACTTCAGGCTAATTCATTTCAGGTGGATTTCAAGGAGGCTCTGCATCCCATCTCTTAGACAAGCTGAAATCCAAGCGTCAAGATCAACTCCTCCTGTGCTCAAGATCCTAGGAGACCTTTCTTCCTCTCTCCCCTGTTTCTCTTCTTCCCTTGTATTTTGTAAGTGCCACTTATAAACAAGATACCAGGATTTGGGACATTGAAAATGCCACTTCAGTAAATGTCTCGGCCATCCAGCCCTCTTTCCTTTTAATGAGATGCATCCGGGATTGCACGAAACCCAGGGCTGCCGGAGAGGCAGCACTGTCGCGGGGCAACCAAGCATCCTTCTAGCTTCCCCAGAACTATCCTGCAACCCTGGTGCTCTCACCACCTTAGTGTGGGGGGCAGGGGAGATCCTCGAATCTACCTCTAACCTGTTCCAGGTTCACAATGAATTTGCCCAGAGCAGGTATTGTGAAATGGGTTGCTATTTTGCAACGATTGTGGTGAGTGGAGGCGATGTCACTTCACAGCATTTCCATTGTTGCTGGAAAACACACATCTTTCTTTTTTTCAACACACACACAAGTGTGGCTGAATGGTACATCTAATGCCATCACTCACCTGTCCCCTCAGTCCCAAACTACCTGTCCTGTTGCTCTTTCTACAGCCACCCTTCACTTGCCTACCTCATCAGTCCCAAGTCCTGATGAGCTTCCCCTGGGAGTGCAATTTCAGTGTCCCTTCCCTGCATCCCAGGTGCTGGCATCCTCATTCAAGACCTTAGTGCCTGGTGCTTGGACCGCAGCAGTATCCTTGGGCTGATTGCTTGCCTTTCAGTTCTCCTTGCTTTGTTAGTTTTAATTTTTATTTATTTTTTTATTTATTGGCACTGGAGATTGAACCCATGGGTGCTTTACCACTATGCTACATCCTCAGTCCTTTTTACTTTTTATTATGAGACAGGGTCTCACTGAGTTTCCCAGGCTGGCCTCAAACATATGATTCTCCTGCCTCCGGCTTCTGAGTGCTGGGATTACAAGTGTGCACCACCACGCTCAGCTTGCTTTATTAGTTTCACCCTGCACACATATTAATTTCCTGTCACTCTGCTGTGATTGCCTTTCTCTTCTCTGAAATCTTCAGTGGCTCCCCATTGTGTGCCAGAACGGGGACTAAATTCCTCAGCCTGTCATTCTGGCCTTCAAAGATCTTGTCCTCAGCTCTCTCCAATCTGTCTCTCACCATCCTCCAGCACAAACCCCTCGCTGTAGTCCAGCTAGATTATTCAATACTTCCTCTGCCTGCAGAATGTGTTCCAGCTCTGTACCTAAGAAACAAATGCCAGCCCTCCAGGCCTCCTTTAAAATCAGCCCAAATCCTGGCCATACTAATTTACTGCTTGACTTCAATTGAATTATCTGACCTCTCTCTGCCTCAATTCCTCATCTGTGAAATGGGGATAATAATAATACCTATTCCATATGGTGGATAGGAGAATTAAATTAAAGTGTGGTATTCAGAATGGCACTTGCATGTGGTAAATTCATGTTAAGTGTTTGCTCTTATTATTTTCCCCATTCCTGTAAGCCACAATTCAAGACACATCTTCTCTGTGAATATGCTACAGAATGTCTTCATTTCCCATTGCAAGGTCATGGTTCCGTTGGGCAGCATCTTGATGGCACTTTCTCTGTCCTTAGCTTCTGGCTTTGTGCGCTCTCCTAGTCTTTTCACTTCTGGGTGGTAACATGGCCCCAGGGCACTACTCACATTGTGGTTCCCTGAACACTAGCCACACCTTTGCAAATACAATAATAGTCCCTAGATTAACTCTCCTTAAAGTATCCTAACTCAGGTATGCATTTCTACATTTCTCATTATAGCCCTACCAAGTGTGTAGTGCCATGTTACCAAAGGCACCAAGATCACACCAAGCAAGTAGTAGGACCACCTCTGCCCACACTGAGGAGTGCTATATGCTCGAGTTTGAATGTTGAAACTTAATCCTCAATGGAATGACATTAGATGAAGACTTTGGGAGGTACATCCCAAAAAAGCAAGGAGGCACCATCCATGAATAGGCTAGAAAGCTTGCCCTCACCAGACATTGAATTTGCCAGAGCCCAAACACACTGCAACAATCACAACGGCTCTCCTATAGTACGTTGTAAGGTGGCTATTTCTACATCAGAATGTATTAGTTGGAAAGTTTTGCCTTGTCTTAGTACATTTGGGCTGCTACAACAAAAATACCACCAACTAGGTGCCTTATAAGCAACAGAATTTTGTTTCTCACTTTTCTGAAGGCTAGGAAATCCAAGATCAAGACACTGACCAATTCAGTGTATGGTGAGGGTTCATTGTTCACACACAGCATCTTGACTATGTCCTCACATGGGCAAGGGGTAAACAAGTTCCTGCAGACCTCATTTATACGAACACTAATCCCATGCATGAATACAAAGTGGCCCTCATGATCTAACTGCCCTCCCAGGTGCCACCTCTTAATACCACCACATTGGGGGTTAGGCTTGTCTTTTTCTTTTTTTTAGTTGTAGATGGACACAATATCTTTATTTATTTTATGTGGTGCTGAGGATCAAACCCAGTACCTCACACATGTGAGGCAAGCGCTCTACCACTGAGCCACAACCCCAGCCCGGGGGTTAGGTTTTGACATGTGAACTTTGTGGGGAGCACAAATATTCAGATCACAGCACCACAATAAGAAAACATTCCAAAGCTTAGAGGCTTAATACAGTAATCATGTATTGGCTTACCATTCTAGGGATTGGCAATCTGGGCTGGGCTCAGCTGGGAAGCTCTTCTGTTGGATTCTCCCAAGCTTGGTTACACAACTGCAGTAAGCCTGGCGGTCCCAGATGGTGTCCCTTATGTGTCTAGCAACTGAAAAGTATCCACAAATGTGTCTGGCTCGTATGTCTCCAGTATCTCACAAACTAACTTAGATATCTTCACATGGTAACTGGATTCCAAAAACAATGAGAGCAAAATGCAGTGTGCAAGTACCTTTCAAGCCTCTGCTTGCATCAGGGTTTCTAATGTCCTATGGGTACAACCCAATTCCAAGGCTGTCCAAACTGACCCAATTCTTGGTGGGAGGAGCTGCAAAAGATGGCAGCCATCCCCTCTGACTCCCTCCAAACCAGGGATTGAACCCAGGGCCTCACACACACTAGAAAATATACATATATTTAAATCTATGCCAAGGCACACATCTTACTGGAAAGATCTATGCCTTGACTACTTCATATCCCATATACACGACCCAAGTCAGAAAAGCAACGGGCACCCTTGTATTTTAGGAGGTGGGGAGTGTTCTCTTTCAAGTTTGCCGAACCTCTGACACTCTTCCTCCCTGTTACCACGAGACCAAAAATAATTCTAAAAGGGTAATCTCTTAAAACTTAGCATGAGGGAGTGGAATTTTTTTTAATTAGGCTTCAGCAGAATTTTTAAAAGAATCTTTCTTTTCTTCAGTTGCCTCTCCCTTGTTATAAATTTTAACTCCACCCAGTGGCACACCACAGCCAGCCAGCTTCTCCTTCCCACCCTTCCACACACCGTATGCTTGGCTGACATGCTCAGCTCACATTGCCACAAAAAGAGGAGGGAGAAGTCTTGTTTTCCTTCTCCTCACTTCTTCCCTCCTGGAGCTCACCCTTGTCTGCTCGCTTCTGCTCTGTACCTTTCTGGTGCCCTTCCAGGAATCGAAGACCTGAAAAGTTTGCCGCTAGGGCCACCTTATACAGACCCCAGGTTGGAGACCGTACACTATGGCCCAGTGACATAGCTAGCAGAGTGGGCCTCCAGGAATTCCTAAGACAGAAAACTAATCCACAAAGTAGTTGTATGTGAAATTATATTTAAAGACACGTGTGAACTCAACATGACTAGACATTCATTAATTCATTTCACAAGTACTTACAGAGTACTTACTACATGCCAGGTCAGAGAACTATAAAACACAGTCCCTGCCTTTATGAAACTAGTGAGAGAGAGACACACATGAAGAAAATGTCAAATAAAGTATGTCTGTTACATAAGTATGTAAGGGAGTGCCATGCAAAGATGTTAGGAGGCACTGTTACTTCGCCTAGATAATCAAGAATGACTTTCTCAAGGAGATACTGTCTGACATAGTCAAGCCTGGAGCTGCCCGGTAGAAATACAATCATGAGCCGTGTACGTAATTTTAAATCTTCCAGTAGCTATATTAAAAAAGTAAAAACAAACAGGTAAAAATAATCTTGATAATATATTTCATCCAACCTAATATAGCCAAAGTATTACGATTTCACTATGCAATCAATATAAAAATTATTAATGAGATATTTTACATTCTTTTTATTATACTAAGTCTTTGAAATCCAGTACGTATTTTATACTTACGGCACATCTCAATTTGTATGCCAAATTTTCAACAGTTAAAGTAAAATGTAGTCCTCTCAAAGCAATTAAGTTGTGTTTAACAGAAACATATTTTATGTTGCTTCAGTTTAAAAATTGTAATTGAAATAAAATAAAGTAGGAAATTCTGTTCTTCCCTGGAACTAGTCACATTTCAAGTGCTCCATATCAATGTGTGGCTACTGGCTACCATCTCGAAGAGCAGAGATCTAAAAGGATAAGTATATGTGAAGCAAAGAAAGAGGAAAGGTGTTATGGTTTGGATGTGAGGTGTCCCCCAAAAGCTCACCTGTGAGACAGTGCAAGAAGGTTCAGAGGAGAAATGATTGGATTGTGAGAGTCTTAACCCAATCAGTGAATGAATTCTCTGATAGGGATTAACTGACTGGTAACTGGAGTGGTAGGGTATGGCTGGAAGAGGTGGGAATTGGGGGTGTGGCTGTGGGGTTTGTATTTGTATCTGGCAAGTGGAATCTCTCTCTGCTTCCTGATCTCATGTAAGCTGTTTTCCATCTGCCACACACTCCACCATGATATTCAGCCTCACCTCAAGCTCCAAGGAATGGAGCTGGCCTTCTATGGACTAAGACTTCTGAAACCATAAGCCCTTAAACTTTCCTCCTCTATAGTTGTGCTGGTCAGGTCTTTTAGTCACAGCAGCGAAAAAAGCTGACTAAAACAAGGGGACAGGGCAGAAAAACAAAAAACCAGTATGAACAAAGGCATATAAAATAGTATAGGGTTTGGAATCCTAAACAGTTTAATATTTCTATAACAGAGTGGGGAAGACCAGTGACAGGAAGTGAGCCCAAGGTATGGTAGTCATAAAGGGCCTGGAGTTCTCCAAAAGAATCGAGAATCCTATCTTTAATGAGTGTACACTTAATATGGGGAAAACTGAGATCAAAGGAACGCTGTGGAGTAGGTTCTGCTGGAGCCATTGGAACCTACTGGGAATGAATCCACCCTGGGACAAAGGCTCAGCAAGTCCACCTCTAGGATGAGGAAACTTAGCCTTAAGCAAAAGAGCGTAGAGTAGATGAAGTATGTATTTTCAGAATACTAGTAACAGAGATCAACTCTAACAGGTTTTATTTAGAAAGGACACTGACTGGCTCATAGGGGACATTCCAGTAGTGAGACAGGCCATGTGGCTGATCCATCCAGGTGCTCAAGAGTGTCACAAAGGGCCACAGCTTTCCTTCCTTCCTCTCTGCCCTTTCATCTGCAAGGGTGACCTCCTCCAAAGGCTTGCTTCACTTGGAATTAGAAGACAGCAGCAAGCTGAGTCTGGAGCCCCGTGTTTCCTTGCTTGTGATAAGTGATTGGGACTGACTCTCTACCATCATTCTGAGTCACATTCCTGAAATTTTCCTGATGGGATCATCCCAGGACACAATGACCACCCCTGAAGGAATGAGTGTCTCCAAGGAAATAAAATGTGCTACTTGGCTCAAGTCATTCTGCGTTCACAATTGGAGTGGCCCACAAAGGCCATGGGCTGCACAGACCATGGAAGCTTGACAGAAAATCTGGATGTGCTAAGATGTTGGCACTGAAGAGCAACCAACTAATGTCAACTACAGTTCACCCCTGCGGCTACTCAACATCTGTTCATTCATATCTTCCATAGAAACACTTTCACAAAGGCCCAAGACCATGTAAAAATGCATGCCACTCATATGGAAAGAACCCAAAATTTCCACAGTGACCACATCCTATGAAATCCCGCTCCTTGAAATCCAGAGGTAATTCCTTATGGTCCAGTGACCTGGGGTTAGATGATGTTATCTATCCCCAATACACCCAATACAACAGAGAAAGAACAAGATGCCTATGGAGGAAAAATAGTTGGGGAAAATGGAATGGGAATAATTAAGACTCCTGGCAATAGAAAGAATTCTTGGCATCTAAAATAGACCAGGAAAGATTGTCTTTCTCCACTTGTCCTCCATAGGTGTACTTGAGAGAGGCATAGGGAGGGTGTGCTCCCTGGGAACAATGTCACGTGAGCTGTTTTTGATGCAGATTTGGAGTGTCTTTGTTTAGGCTGCTGTAACAAACAACCATAGATTGGGTGGCTTACAGCAATAGGAATTTAGCTCGTTGTTTTGGAGTCTGGGAATTATAGGACCAAGGTGCCAGATGATTTGGTTTCTGGCAGGGACCTGTTTCCTGGTTCATAGATGACAATCTTTTCAGAGGCAAAAGCAACTGCCTTTTACAGGCCTCTTTCATAAGGGTACTAATGCCATTCAAAAAGTCTATCCCAGGGCTGGGATTGTGGCTCAGTGGTAGAGCGCTTGCCTAGCATGCGTGAGGCAATGGGTTCGTTTCTCAGCACCACATATAAATAAATGGATAAAATAAAGGTCCATTGACAACTAAAAAGTATTAAAAAAAAAAAAAAAAAGAAGTCTATCCCGTCATGATCTAATCACCTCACACAGTCCCCACCTCCTAATATCATCACATTGGGGGTTAGGGTCTCAACCTATGAATTTTAGAGGGACACATCCAGTCTATAGCAAGGAGCTAGAGACTGTCTTTAAGTTTACCTTAAAATGTGAATAACTGACTGGGGCTGTAGCTCTGTGGCAGAGTGCTTGCCTAGCATGCATGAGGCACTGGGTTCAATCCTCAGCACCACATAAAAATAAATAAAATAATGGCATGCTGTCCATATACAACTACAAAAAATTTTTTTTAAATGTAAGCAACTGCAAATGATTCCCACCTTCTCTTGGAGTTTCTTTGGCAATGCACATCTCACAAAAAAATTAAAAGGCTTTTCATCTGTTTACTTCTAGACTACTCTCTTGAGAGTCTACTAACCCAAACCAGAGATTTTGCTTAGTTATGCATTTTAAAACTGGAAATTTCTATTTTCTAGCCCCAAGCTCCTATGCTTTGTCTATCTGCCTAGAAAACTATTTTTCAAATTTTGGGGCCATGACCTATAATGAGAAATGAATTTTACTTACAACCCAGTCTATAAGTATGCATGGGTATATATTAAAATGTATTATGCATTATGCATTATCACATCACAGATTTCACACAACAGTAGTTACCCTCAATGCATATATCGTATGCTGATATCTTCCATTCTATTCTATCTTTTAAAAAGAATGAAAGAAAAACAAAACCTAAAGAAAAAGTAAAACTAGTCACAATCTACCAAATGGATCTTCAACCCACTAATGGGTCACACCCAGAGTTTGAAAGCATTCTCCTCCATTCAGGCCTCTCCCTTGGTTTGGCTTGAAATGAAGACAATAGCCTTGGGCAGAGACTACTTGGTAGCTCCTGCTTATTTTTCATAGAGAGTGTCTTACATGACAGGAGAACCCAGGAGGAAGGGCATATAGCTTCTTCAGTGTTTCTAGTCTCATCTCCAGAGAACCTCCCTGTGTCTCTGTGTATTAACACTGGTTGGAGATAGAAAATGTGCTTTTTCTAGCCCTGCAGGCCCAGGGTCAGGACTTTCAGTAGTCCTGAGTTACAGACCACAGGTGGAAAAGGACCTCTCTTAGAACCTCTCCCTGGTGCCTTCCTTGCCTTTGTGCTGGAAAACCTTCAGCCTGCCTCGTATAGTGCTTTACTAAAGGCTACCAGAAGTAGCCTACCCCCTCCAACACCCTGAATTCTTTCTTCCAAATTAAGCTTTGATGGGCACACAGGCTATATCCCTAGGTACAAAAAAATCGACTTATGAAAATGGCATAATGAAAACCAGAACCTTCCCATCCCAAGTCTGGCACCTCCATTGTCCATGCCTGGCCTCCTCCACTTGCGATGCCACAGTTTCGGGAGTATTTCTTAAAACACTTTCTGGTACAAATTCTCGGTCTTCATTCTGAGAATTAGCCCCACTCCTCTGAGTTTTCTTTGTCCCAAGGAAAATGCCTGAAAGAGAGTAACTGTCAGCAAATCTCTGTTAATGGGTTAGTTAAATTTTTTTTTTAAATATTTTTTAGTTGTATGCAATATCTTTTATTATTTATTTTTATGTGGTGCTGAGGATCGAACCCGGTGACTTACGCATGCAAGGCAAGCGCTCTACCACTGAGCCACCACCCCAGCCCCCTGGGTTAGTTAAAATTTTTAAGGGACCCCTCTCCTCTCTCTGGAGAATCTGGATTTCACAGGGAGAACCTTGAAAACAAAATCAATCTCCAGGACTCCACAGGCATCAGTCCTTAAGCAGAGTGATGGAGGGGAGAGTGAGAACAAGTCTTTTGAAGACTGGTGACCCTGGGTTTGAGCGCTGGCTTCTTTACAAACCATGTGAACTTAAACAAGTTATTTCTCTAAGACTCAGTTTCCTCATCTGTAAAATTATAAGCAAAACAATGCCTCCTATAATTGTGGGGGCTAAATGAAAGATGTAAGTTGTCTAGCACTATATCTACCCTAGTGTAGGTAACACCAAAATATAGTTATCCCATTCTAGAAGCAAAGAGATGACAGAAAGTGGGAGATGCTGAAGGAATGGATAATGGGCTATAGTATGGATAATGGGCTCCAGGACTCTATAACCTCCAGGGCAGGGGTGGACCTTGAATTCCTGGGTCAGATCCAATGGCCACCCTCAAAGTGCAAACTCAAGGTTCTGCCGGAACTTGGAGATGAGGGACAGGTAGAGTTAGGGTCTGGTTTCTTCAGCACTTAGTCTTGACCATTCAGGTATTGGCTTCTGCAAGGAAAAGCATGAGCCAAGAATACATAAAGAGACCTATAGCTGCTAAAAGCAGCTCCTTCTGTGAATTGGGACTCTTTTGGAGTAGTCAAAGCAGGACATAGGATCCCAGGGCAGGAACTGTGGTCACCCTTTGCCTCTGAGCTGCCCCACAATCAGACAGGCCAGCCAGCCACCATGTGAGGTGGCGAAGCTTAGATCCTTACAGAAAATTACCAAATGAAGTCTGCCTGATTTTCTGTAATAACTTAAGAGATGATTAATGAAGAATATTAAAAATGCAACTTCAGGGCTGGGGCTGGGGCTCAGTGGTGGAGCGCTTGCCTAGCATGCGTGAGGCACTGGGTTCGATCCTCAGCACCACATATAAATAATAGATGAATAAAAAATAAAGATCCATCAACAACTAAAAAAAAATTTAAAAAAAAATGCAACTTCAGCTAACAAAATTCCAACTTTCCTTCAATCACAGTAAGAAACCACCACCAAATAGCCTCAGAAAATGAGTAACATACATGCAAAACCCTTTCCCCTGAAAGTACCTGAAAAGAGCCCTGGTCATAGAGATAACGACTTGATCTAACCCGTCTGCCCTTGAAACATAGAAATGGATACAGTCTACGCCACCAGGAGGAACTAAGTCTTCCCATCTGTATTGGATTCCACTTCCTGTTACCTCTTCTAGAACATTCCTTCCTGCATATTTGTGGCAGCGCTCACCTCCTTGCCTCTTCCCAGTAGTTCACCTGGTGGGTGTACATGATTATAGCTTGTGGAGCTTCTGGCTTAATTATAATTACTCACAGGAAAGCCAAGCCTTAGATGATGCCTCATTCTCCAGGCTGTAATGTGGACATGGGTGTGGAGAGATGTGCACCATGGATATCAGGGCCTGTGATTTTTAATTTCTGGGAGGCAACTCAGTGGAAGCTGGCAGAAGGTTTTGTACTTCCTCGGGCTTTTTGCTAACCCTCAATTAGAACTTGTTCTTCATTTCCCAGCCCAGTTTATTGACCTTCAGGATATGGTGAAAGATCCTACATTCTCCCTTCCTAGGAATATAAATGGCCTTTCTTCTTCCCTTCTTTCCCATCTGCCTCCTGGCCTTTTCATTCTCCCATCTTTTTCTTACCCTCTTTCCTTGGCATCACTGTCTTAAGGGATTTGGGGAATAAAAAAATTTAAAAAATTAAAAAGAGACAACCTTTGAAAATCCAAGGCAGGGAGAGCCAAGGTGCAGGGTCACTGTGGATGTGTGAAGTGTACAGAATGACTCCAGGCATGCCAGGCTCAAGAGCAGCCGAGCCGCCCCTACCTGCTCAGCCGGGCCCTTGGCTGGTACAGTCCCTCCACAAGGGCCCCAGTGCAGAAGGCAAGAGGACGGTGTCTGGTTGCTTACTTCTCCGCCATTCCCTAACTTCCCCTATTTGTTTGTTTGCTTACTTGTCAATCCCTGAGACCTGGACTCCCACAGTGTCGCGGGCCCTCCCCTCCCCTTCCGCTCATGGCTCTGTCCTCCTGTTTTATGGCCTCTGCAGGGCTCTCCTGCCTCTCTCTCTCTTGCTATCTCACCCCTCTCCTCCACTGACACTGTTCCTCACGTTCCTCCCTCTTATCGTTCCTGAGCTGAGGTGCCATAGGCGGAAGAGAAAAATGAAGCCCACTGAGGAGAAATCTGTCAAACACGCCCAGGGCATTTTCCCAAGCTTTTTTTTTTTTTTAGAATGCCTCTAAAAATAGAGGGAAAGGACATTGAGACCCTCCCCCCAGGCCCACGAGTTCCAGCTTCTGCAACTGCAGACCTGTTCTTGAGCCCCTCCAAAGTGAGTCCTTGGTACAGGGAGAGTCAGTGGGCTCTGGAGTCAGGAAAGACCAAGTCTGAATCCAGGCAGCTTGAGACGTTGCACGAATGTGTTAGATGTGTTACACCGGCTGAGTGTTGGTTTTGCCACGTGCAAAATGAGGGGGGGTGGTAATTACTACGGTTTGGACAGGGTTTGAGTTTGCACCCCAGAAGTTTCATGTGCTAGAGGTTCAGCCTCCAGTGTGGCAGTGTAAACTTAGTGGAACCTTTAAGAGGAGGGGCCTAGTAGAAAGTGGTCAGGTCATGGGCACACTGGCCTTAAAAGTGATTAATACTCAGCCGGGCGTGGTGGCGCAAGCCTGTAATCCCAGCACTTAGGGAGGCTGAGACAGGAGAATCGCAAGTTCAAAGCCAGCCTCAGCAATGGCGAGGCTAAGCAACTCAGTGAGACCCTGTCTCTACATAAAACACAAAATAGGGCTGGGGATGTGGCTCAGTGGCCAAGTGCCCCTGAGTTCAATCCCCAATACCAAAAAAAAAAAAAGTGATTAATACTGATCTCATGGAGTGGGTTTATTCCCTTGAGAATAGGTTGTTATAAAGTAAGTTCAGCTGTCTCAGCTCACTTTCTTGCTTGCTGTCTCATCATGTCATCTCTTATACATGCACTCCTGCCATTGTGATGCCATCCACCATGAGGTCCTCACCAGAGCTGACCAGATGCTGGCATCTTGCTTTTTTTTGGTACTGGGGACTGAACTTGGGGCACTCGGCCACTGAGCCACATCCCCAGCCCTATTTTGTGTTTTATGTAGAGACAGGGTCTCATTGAGTTGCTTAGCGTCTTACTTTTGCTGAGGCTGCCTTTGAACTCATGATTCTCCTGCCTCAGCCTCCCAAAGTGCTGGGATTACAGGTGTGCACCACTGCGCCCAGCTGGCATCTTCCTTTTGAACCTTCAAAACTAGGAGCGAGGGCAGAGGTTATAGCTCAGTGGTAGAATCCTTGCCTAGTATTTGCAAGGCCCTGGGTTCGATCCATAGCACTGCACCAAAAAAAAAAAGAAAGAAAGAAAGAAAGAAAAAAACAACTTAAAATTTAAAATAAAATAAATTTTAAAACTGAGCTAAAAACCTCTTTTCTTTACTAGTCACCCAGCTTCAGGTGTTTTGTTATATGAACACAAAATACATACAGTAATACTTCTTGGAGACTTTGGAACTAAATGAAATAGCAAATATGGCAAATGTTTGGAATGTGTTAGATACACAGTGAATATTCATTTCTTTTCTTCCTCCCAGAAAATCTGTGAAGACTGAGGATAAATAACCAAGCTTGGCAGGTGAAACTTAGGAGAGTGTAATATTTCATGTATTGGTTTCTGTATAGGTTGGTGCTGTGGATGGCAAGAGCCTCCAGGTCAATTTTCATTCTGATTATGCTGTAGAAACTGCATTTGATTCTTTAATGTTTAAATAGTGCCTGCTTTCTCTTAGCTGGCATGATTGTTAGACCTCCCATTAGTGTGCTTATTTATTTATTTTTAATTTCACTAGCAGTGCATGAAAGCATTCTCATGGGAATAAAGTAAAGTCAAACAAGATACAATAGAACAAAAATGCCCCTTGACTACCCCTAGTTTGGTGGGTTCTAGTCACACTTCCATTCCCATGCATATGAATGAATAGATTAATTTTTGGTGAATTTAAACATGGAAGGCTCTTCTACTATTACTGCGTTGACACTCGGTCATGTTTCTTTAGTAGTCTAAAATGCTCTGAAGGTCTTTTCTTGTTATTATCAAGCTCCATCTCATTTTTCTACTTACTGCACTTTATTCCATAATCCTCCCATTAAACTGTAAGCTCCATAATGGTAGAAATGTTTTTGTCTTTTTTATTTATTTATCCCTTGAATGTAAAATATTTCCTATCACATGGTGGGTGTTTCATTACTGAGTTAACAATTATAAATATCCCTTAAGTGTTAAATATGGATATTCCATGTGCATTTTTAACTGTTCCCCTACTGATGGACAGTTAGGTTATTTCTTCCCCTCCATCCAATAAGAACACATTTTAGTCAGCATCCTTTGTTGTGCACACACATGTATTTTTCTAATGAAAGCCCTGAAAAATGGAATTGACAGGGCAAAGATGACTTCTTTTTCTAAATGATCATCAGCACTGCCAAAATATCTTCCAAAGACTTTGGTGCCAGCCTAGGATCTTATTAATACTACCTTTTCAGCTGGGCATGGTGGCTCAAGCCTATAATCCCAGCACTTAGGGAGGCTGAGACAGGAGAATCACAAGTTCAAAGCCAGCCTCAGCAATGGTGAGGCGCTAAGCAACTCAGTGAGACCCTGTCTCTACATAAAACACAAAATAGGGCTGGGGGTGAGGCTCAGTGGTCGAGTGCCCCTGAGTTCAATCTCCAGTACCAAAAAAAAAAAAAATACTACCTTTTCTTGGATGTCTTTTTGACAATATATTTCCAAAATAATCATGTGTAGTCTTTTTCTGTTGTTTGTTTTGTTTTGTTTTTATTTCAGGGAAAGAGAAGGAAAGGTGATAATTACAAGTACGGGGAGGTGCAGAAATCCATTCATTCATTCATTCATTCATTGTTCTAGTCTCTGATTCCATTCTAGGCCTTGCTCTAAACGCTGGGCACGTAATGACAAATGACACCTGCTGTACACCCTGGAGGATCTCATAGTCTAGACTTAATACTTCAATTCTTAATTCTTAAAATACAATATCATACAGACACATGACAGCTAAATGCAAGACATGATCCTGGATTTGATCCTGGAGTAGGAAAAACTGTAGCTAGTGAGAAAAATTGTAAGATATTTGATGCAATTGATATGTGTTTGGCATATTAGGTAATATGTTGATGTTAAGTTTCCTGATTTAGATTCTTGATTTAGATCATTGTACTGTGTTTATGTAAGAGAATGATTTTGTCTTTTTTTTTCAGTCCTAGGGATTAGGGATTGAACCCAAGGGCAGTTTACCACTAAGCTGCACCTCTAGCCCTTTTTATTTTATTTTAAGGCAGTCTCATGAAGTTCCCCAAACTAGCCTCCAATTTGCTATCCTCCTGCCCCAGCCTCCTGATTAGCTGGAATTACAGGCATGCACCACCACACCCGCAACATTCTTGTTCATAGAAGTACACACTGAAGTGTTTAGGGGCCAAAGGACAGCTTTTTCTTCTTTAAAGTGGTTCAAAAAACATACATTCCTATAACTCAAAGCAGCCCAATGGAACTCCCCGCAACGACAGAAATGTTCTGTTCCTGCTATAACACAATGGCAGCCAATTGCCACATGTGACTTCCAAGAACTTGAATTATGGCAGATGTGACTGGGGAGCTGAGTTGTTCATTTTATTCCATTGAAATTTAACAGTCAGCCAGGCATGGGGGTGCACACCTGTAGTCCCAGCAGCTCAAGAGGCTGAGGCAGGAGGATGGCAAGTTCAAAGCCAGCCTCAGCAACTTACAGGCTCTGAGCAACTGAGCAAGACCCTGTCTCTAAAAAAAAAAAAATTAAAAGAAAAGGGTGAGGTATTGAGATGTAACTCAGTGGTAGAGTGTACTTGCCTAGCACATGTAAGGCACTATGTTTGATCCTCAGCACCACATTAAAACAAATAAAATAAAAATATTGTGTCCATTTACAACCAAAATGGAAAATATATTTAAAAACTAAAAAGGGCTGAGATGTGGCTCAGTGGCTGAGTGCCCTTGGGTTCAATCCCCAGAACCAAAAAATAAATAAATAGATAAATGAATACAATTTAATAGCCACACACATCTAGTGACTACCACATTGAATCTCACAGATACAAATAGGAAAAGAATAATGAACAAATGGGACAAAATATAAAGAATTAGTGAACTTGAATAAAAAGTATATAGAAATTGCTCTGCCAGGCATGGTGGTACACACCTGAAATCCCAGTGACTCAGAAGGCAGAGGCAAGAGGATCGCAAGTTTGAGGTCAGCCTCAGCAATTTATTTATTTATTTATTTTTTAAATATTTTGTTTTGTTGTAGATGGACACAATATCTTTATTTATTTTATGTGGTGCTGAGGATCGAACCCAGTGCCTCACGTATGCGAGGCAAGCGCTCAACCGCTGAGCCATAGCCTCAGCCCCCAGCCTCAGCAATTTAGTGGGACCCTAAGCAATGAAGCAACCTGTCTCAAAGAATAAAAGGGCTAGGGAGGTAGCTCAATATAGAGCACACTTGGATTCAATCTCCAAACCTCTCCACCCCAAAAAATGTATATGGAAAGTCTTTGGATTATTCTTGTCATTTTGTTTTAAGTTTGAATTAAATATATATATGCACAATATATTAAATTATATAATAAATGTAATATCATGATGGGGAAATTCAAATTAAAGTATTATTGATGTATCTTTTTTACAATTAAATTATTAGAAGTAAATAAAATTATACTGGGGTAGGGCTATAGCTCAGTAGTAAAGCATTTGTCTTGTACACACTAGACCCTGGGTTCAATCCCCAGCACCACAAGAAATAAAAATAAAATTATACTATCCAGGCATCAAGGGCATACTCAAATGTTACTCTTGAATGTGCAACTAGGCACAATCTCTTGGAATATATCCTACCTACAGAAACACTTCCACAAGTAAATGATACAATATACAGTGCACTTTTATTTGTAATAACAAGAAATTGGAGATAACCCCCCAAAAAATTAAATGTATTTTTCTTTGTTCTTTTCTGGATTACTATAAAGTTCTTTAACGGATTGGGGTAAATATGCACTGGCATAGAAAGACGTCCAGAAGAGATTGTCAAGTGAAAGAAAAAGAACAGTTTGAAGAACAAAATGTTTGCAGATACTTCCTGATTTTCAGTGGTTCAACAAAGATATTTTGACTTCACAGTGGTGTGAAAATGTACCCCAACAGCCATTCTCTCTTTCATGCGTAGTGCACTCTTCAGTAATTTACGTGAGATACTCAACACTTGATTATAAAACAGGCTTGTGTTAGATGATTTTGCCCAACTGTAGGCAAATGCAGGTGTTCTGAGCATGTTCAGGGTAGGCTGGGCTAAGCTGTGAAGCTTACAGTTCAGGTGTATTAAATGCATTTTTTACGTACAGTATCTTCATTTTACAATGGATTTATGGGCCATGGCCCCATCGTAAGTTAAGGAGCATCAACACTTGTAGTAAGATTGCAATTTGTAATAAAAATACTAAAACTGCACGCATGCCTACATACATACACACATGTTCACATATTCATTCATTCCCATTTGTATGTGCAGAGGGAAAAGATTGGAAAAATACACATGAAACAGCAAACCATTCTCCCAGAATTCCTGGAATCCTGTGGAAAGACCACCCAGCTCCACCTCTCCAGTCCTCAAGCTGGCTGCGGAGGGTCCTCTCTGAGGCGCCTTGTGCTATAACAACAGAAGTGCCTCTGGCCACCCAAAAGCCCCAAACCAGTGCCCATCAGCTTGTTAGCTGCACCTCTGAGCACGCACCACCACATCTCTGAGAAATGTCCCCTCCCACGGCAGGCTGTTTCCAGCTCCATGATGCCCCTCCCTGTGGCCACCAGGTCTGCAGGGCAGGCAGGGTCATTACTGAGTTCCAATGAAGGGAGTGTTTATTATTGTTGTCGGTTTGATGCTGATCCCAAAAGGACCTAATCAACAGGTAATAAGACCTCCTGGGAGCAATTAGAAACCTCAACTTTAACCCTGTTATAACCACAGCAGAGAAAACCAGATTGCCGCAGCCTGTGCCCTGCAATACACAGGCCTGATGGAGCAGCGACAGCCAGAGAGGGACTTGAGGTGTGCTCAAGGAATGGCTGAGAGGGGGATCTGGAGGGTGGCAGGAGGTGGGGGCAAAGTTCAGTTTACCCAATAATATACATCTTCCTCCTCTTCATGCTTTATTGAACCCTGTGGTAGATACACAAGATTCAAAAATAAGCCATGGCCCTGCCCTCAAGGTGCTTATGGCATGGGAATAAAGACTCACAACACAACAGGTGCTATGCTACAGAACAGGTTTGTTCAGGGCACAAGGCTGCACAGATGAGAGAATGGTCAACCTTGCTGGGTGAGTCAGGGGAAAGAAACCCACCAACAGAGTAGCACCCTGGAGTATGCAGACAGAGGCATAAAGCATTTACATTTAAATGCCCACTTCTAACATGTATCTCCTTTTGTCTTCAAAGCTACCTTATGTCCTTTTTTTAAAAAAATAAGGCTGTGTACAAATATATAAGATTGAATAGTAATTAATTTTTTAAAAAAGTACTTTGTGATTGTGAGTGACTCACTCACCTGTCAACCATTTGGTTGAAAAGTTAGTCCCATCCATTAGCAAAACTTAATAATGCCTGATAAGATAAGCATGTTGTGACCTACTTCTCTTTACGCACATGGTGACCAGTACGTGGTTACATAACTATCACAGGAGAGCACCCTTGGACCTGTACCCACTCACTACACAGACACATCATGGTCATGGATGGATAGTCGGTAAATGTTGTGATGACTTAAACTTTCCAAGGCAGGGCCCTGTGATGAATGATGGGGACTAGGAGACAAAGTCACATCTACCCAAGCCAAATTAGCCCCCACTTTTTTCCAACTTGCACAGAGTTACAACAACTCCCCTTGTTATTGTTATGCAAGATTTTGCATCTTGCATAAAACTAGCTGCAAATGTCATATCACCCGAGTTGGCTGATTTGACCAGACCCAAGAGCACAATAAAAATAGTGAAACTGGATGGTAACATGACAGCCATCTTACAGCTCAACCCTTTATGTGCTTTGAAGAGCATTTGTCCTTAGAGAGGGAGAGTTTGGACATTTCCAACTTGCTTAACCCTGGTTTCTCATCCTTCTAGAACAAAAGTCCTGGAAACCAAAAACTGACACCACACAAAAACTAGTGTGCACTTGAAGGTGGTAAAGAGTTTCAAGTTTATTAAAAAATTTTTTAAAAATGTTGAATTCCACCAATCCTTTCAGGATCCTTGCCCCTGAGGAGCTTGTACTCTTATGGAGGGAAATAGACAGAAATTCTTGGAACATCAGGACAAAGATCAGGCAGTAGAAGCAGCTCAGGAGCGAAGAGGAAAAGTCCCTAAAACATCATGGAGATGACAGATGTTAGGAAGGCTTCAGAGCAACACTAGAATGGAGTTTCCCATGATGGACATTTCCTAGCTCTAATGCTGGTTTTCCAGGCAGAGGATATTGCCTGTGCAAAAGGTGGGGGATGGGAAGTCAGGGTGTATGCTGGGGAAGGGGAGGGATCTGAAAACAGAAGTCTAGATCCAGAGAAGCCTCAATCATAAAGATCTTGAAGGCCATGACAAACAACAACTTCTTTTTGACCTGGAAAGCCATGGAAGTATAATTTATTTAATGAACAAAATATGACTTTTTTTTTTCTTAAAGTGCCCAAGGATATATTTGAGTGAGAGTTTATGTCAAGGAGCACAATGGATAGCTGGGAAGAGTGACCAGATGTTTCCTAGCCCTGTTCCTTCTGAGAACATTTGCATTATCTCCTGTGCTCTCAGAAGGATCCCGTGATATACAGTCTGACAGGTCCCTGCCTTCAGGGAGTTCACGGTCAAGCAAGGAACAAACTTGTATTTGATCACTCAATCGTATGATGATGGAAAGAAACGTAAAGTGCCATGGGAGTGCGTGTGAGGGCTGAAGGGTAGCCCAGGAAGACTCTGACATGAGTGACATTTGAGCTGCACATTGAAAGTTAGCCAGGCAAAGAAGACACAGAAGCCGGGCGCGGTGGCACAAGCCTGTAATCCCAGCACTTAGGGAGGCTGAGACAGGAGAATCACAAGTTCAAAGCCAGCCTCAGCAACGGCGAGGCGCTAAGCAACTCAGTGAGACCCTGTCTCTGCATAAAACACAAAATAGGGCTGGGGATGTGGCTCAGTGGTCGAGTGCCCCTGAGTTCAATCTCTAGTACCAAAAAAAAAAAAGACACAGAGTCAGGCCTATACCTGAAGTCAACTGAGGCCCAGAAGGAATTTTTCTTTGGAAACCCTTGTTATGTACATTGCTTTCACATAGCCAAGCCTGTGAACCAGGAGCCAGCCCGCCTTCATCAGTGTTCCTCTAGCTCTCTGGAAGGGAAGTTCTCCCTCCTGGAGTAATTTGGACAAATGACCGTATCTGAATCCACAGGCAGCACCTAATTCTGAATGTGGAGATCAAACATACCACATTTCCCAATTATTCTGGCATGGCCTCTGTTCCTGTCCTGGAGACCTCCTAACACTCCATGTAGAGACGGGTATTTCATAACCTAACACATCAATTTGCTTTGTCCCAAAGAGTCTTTCTTAGCCGTTTCTTTCTCTGAGGCCACCGTCATCAATGTTCCATGGGAAGCCATAAGCCATGAGACAAGAAGATTGACAAGACGAATCAGGATATTTCAGTTAGCTTGGGACTTTCGCCAGATCACTAAACTCCTGGCCCTGGTTTCTATGTTTTTCTCATAGTATCTGCCAGAACAACCCTAGTTTGATCTGAAGATCCATAAAGATGATCTCTGTAGAGAGGTCTACACACAAACGGTATTGTTATTTTATAAAACCCAGAAAACATTCATGGAACTCTGAGAATTTTCCAGACATTGTAACTGGGACAGAAAGAGGAATGAGACATAATCCCCACCCCAAGGAGATCACGGGCTCACAGAGGAGTCCCAATACAAAAGCAAATGAACTGTAATACAATATGAAAAGTGCTATAATCGGGAGGTTCAAAGAGCTGCAGAAACATGGGTGAGGAAGTGATTAATTCTCAGCAAGTATCTTCCTATGGGCTGCCAGGGGAGGAGACAAGCCAGGGGCAGGAAGCCGCTGAAGGACAGGCCTACAGGAAGGAAGGAAAGTCTGGCTTGTGGTGCTCAAGTGAGTGGTGAGGGGGGGCAGTGCTGGGGACCTGAGACATTCTTGGCCCAGAGAACTGGGAGATAGTAGAGATCTTTACAAAGATATAAATGTGGGAACACCAGGGCCCAATGGCTACCACTCATTGAGCACCTAATATGTGCCAGGTACCACATTAAATACTTACATGTGTTTTGGGGGTTTTTTTGTTTTGTTTTGTTTTTTTTTTTGGTACCAGGGATTGAACTCAGGGGCACTCGACCACTGAGCCGCATCCCCAGCCCTATTTTGTGTTTTATGTAGAGACAGGGTCTCACTGAGTTGCTTAGTGCCTCGCCATTGCTGAGGCTGGCTTTGAACTCGCGATTCTCCTGTCTCAGCCTCCCAAAGAGCTGGGATTACAGGCATGTGCCACTGCACCTGGCTTGTTCTTGACCTTTATTTACAACAAGCTATGAGAGAGAGCCTATTACTACTCCCCTTTCACTGAAGATGAATGTGAGGCTTTGAGAGGTCAGGAGCTTGCCCAAGGTTCCCCAAGACGTGGTAGAACTTGAGTCCCAACCTAAAGCTCAGGTTTTTATTGTTGTTGTTTTTAGAATTTTGTTTCGTGGGTTGTTTTGTTTCATTGATTTCATTATTGACAAATGCAGACAGATTGAAAGGCAGAAATACCAAGGAAACAAAGCCCAGCTATGCTCATGATTGTGAAAGTCTTTGGAAGACTGAAAAAGTGTATACAAACATTGCTGTGTGTCAGGGTCAGTGTGTTGTGATTCAGGAATTTATCTGTTCAAGTCAATAAATATGTTTTTGAAGCACCAACCTTATGCAAGGTCCTATGCTAGAGAAAAGCAAATGTGACTTAAAACAAAGAAATTAACTTCCAGGAGGTACAAGTGCAGTGGAAGAAATAGATAAGCATGCTTAGGTTTAGTACAGAAAATAACTTCTGGAAAAGAGGGGCAACATGGGGATGGTGAGTTGCAATGCATTCTGAGGTGAGACCACATGAGCAGCTTCAGATTTGTAATCTAGGAGTTCCAAGCAAAGTAGGGATGGAAGAAGGATTACTGGGGAGGCAGCCCCCAACTTGCGAGGGACATGTCATGAGGGGTGAGGAAGACTAGAGGGTTAAGGTTTGAAGTCTGGGGGCTACAGAGCAGCAGTGTCATTAACAAAAATAAGGAATTCAGAAAGAAACCAATCTGACATTGAAATTGAACTTGGAAGAGATGCTAGACTTCTATACAGCACAGAGATTTTTTTTTTTTTTTTTTTTTTTTTTTTTTTGAGGGGTGGTTCCCAGTCAGGGAAGATTTTACTCCTCAAGGGACATTTGGGCCATTTCTGGAGACCGTTTTTGGTTGTCACAACTAGGGCAGGGGGTACTACTGGCATCTAGTGGGTAAAGGCCCTACAGGGCATGGGAAAGTCCCCACAACAAAGGAGTATCTGGCCAACACATCAGTAGGGCCAAGATGGAGGGACATCAGCCAAGAGCATCTCCCAAAATGTGACCTAAACATCCCCTAAGAAAGTGGAGAAATAAGGATAATTCAGAATCCATTAGCAAATGTATTACCTGTCAAAGGACACATGTCTAGTGATTTTTTAAAATCCTTAGAAAAGGTAACAGAACTATTAAAGGGTCACAGAATGCCCACCTACAATGGCTACATTGTAGGCCCCCAAAGAGCTACTACTACTTGGCCTAGATTCTCTCCTCCTCCTGTCAACATATGAAGGATAGAGTTGACACCTTCAAACTCCCTCCATTCCGACACTCTCCTGCCATATGCCTGCAGGAAAGAAGATATCCTACAGAATTCCATTCAGCATAGGTGCATAATAGAACATTATCTTACTATCATGATAATTGTATTACTCATGCCAGAGGATGATGTTCTCAACTTTGTGAGTGATTCTGGGAAGCCCAAAACCTACCTGAGAAATTCTGATTCTGTAGATCTTGGGTGAGTCCCATACATTAGGATTTTTAACAAGTTCTTCCAGAAATTCTGATTCAGGGGGCCATGGATACACTGAGGGATACTTTCTCTGATGGTGCACACTGGATAGAAGAAGGAAAGAAGGTAAAACCCAGGAGGTTATATCCCCTTGGCCAGGAGAAGGCAGACAGTTCTCAGAGCAGGTGGGATTCAGAACAGGTAGGCTCTAAAGAACAGGGAAGGAATGTGGGGATGAGGAAGGTCCCTAGAACCAGAGGAAGGATGTGGTGAATCCTAGGAACGGGCAAAGAGCAAAAGGCAGGTGCTGGGGCCAGTTGTTTTCCAGTGTTTTGCCTTTAGGATCTTTTCTTTAGAGAATCCCGAGACTTGGATTTTAACCTGTAAACTGGAAATGTTGGCAATATTCCCATTTAAGTGGGATCAAAGGGCTCTCTTTCATTCTTCCACCTCCTGAGAGTTCTAAGAGCCAAATTCTGCCAAAGTTAATCAAACCCAGCAAACTTAGGCCAGACCGGCGGGGGTGGGTGGGGGTGGGGGCACATCCATTGGTCAGATCACATCAGCTCTTGAATATCTAGTGCTGATGTTGATTCGTTCATTTTATATTTTTTTGAGTACCTACTATGGGACAGTTCTAGGATGTGAGGAGTGTTCCAGGTCAACCATCTACTATCCCCCTATCCCCGTCTCTCTGCTCTGTCCATTCCTTCTCTGCTCAACTAGCCCAAGTCTCAAAATTGAGGCAAAGGAGAGGAAAAGAAACCAAACACAACTCAATCCAAACACAAACCAAACACAACTCAAGGCTGCTTGCTAATGGTTTTAGGGAGCAGTTGGATAGTGGAGCCCTAGAAATCGTCCACAGGTAAGGCTACAGCATCTCTCCTAGCCTCCTTTGTCTGAATTTCCCTTGCCCCATCCTCATTGTAGTGGGCTGATTACCATGTCGAGCATCTCAAGTCCTCAACTCGGTGTCACTAAGAAAGGGAATGCCAGAGCAGAAACTCCACTGGAGTAATACGAAGGCATGGTATTGACCCGGACCAAGCTGGACATGTGACCTGTCCCTGCTCCCTCCCTACCCCTACTCCACGTCTGCTACTGCTGAGAACAAGGAGCACAAAGTTCACCTCTTAATATTTCTAAATACTGCTGTGTTAAGAACCTGGCTTTCTGGTGTGTGACAAAAATAAAAAAGGAAAAAAAAAACTCCAACAACAAAAATTACTATTCAAAGCAAAGTATTATTTTAGGGTGACATTATTTTTTAAATTCACATTTTTCATTTGTTATAACATGTAGTAGTTCTGTGAACACATAGATAAGAGTATACAATAGATATTTGACAGTGTAGTTCTCAGAATATTTGCATATCCAAGAGATTATTTCAGCAAGTATACTTAGACTGACCCTATTAACCATTCACAATATTTTGTCTTGAATCCAATTCACACTCTATAGACATGTCCAATTCACATTTCAGCTCTTACGCTGTTTTCCCTTTTAGACTTTGTATGAGGAAATAAATCCATAACATCAAATTTCATGACAACATCTGCTCTGGCTGACATGATTGAAAGGGAATTTCACTCAGCCCAGGTTATTCTGTTTCTTAATTTGTTCTTTAGCATACCTGAGAAGCAGCCTGTTTTATCAAGTCCACCATAGGGAGTGGAGGTTATTGGCACAGAATTCACAACCAGCACTAGGCTTGGCAATGCCAGAGGGTGACTACGAGAATTCCTCTGAAGCCATGGTATGGACATGGATGGCTGGAAAGGAGTTCCCAGGCAGGAATGGCTTCACCACCTGTACCCAGGCCAGCTCTGCCAAGCTAGCAAACACAGCATTCAAGATAAAGATAGATCAGAGAATATAATGTGCAATGGCCTTTATTGAAAAAAAAAAAGTATAATGGTCAAAATGTAATAGGGACTCAGATACTTGTATGTCTACGCCCATCGCAGCATTATTTCAGTAGCAAAAAAGGAGAAACAACCCAAGTGTCCATTAATGGACAAACAAAATGTGGCATATGCCTACAAAGGAATGTTTTTAGCATTAAAAAATTGTTGCACATAGGGTGACATGGATGAACTTTGGAAATATTATGCTCGGTGCAGTAAGTCAGACACCAAAAGACACGTATTGTATGATGCCTTTTACATGAAATGTCCAGAATAGCAAATCCATAGAGACAGAAAGTAGATTCGAAATTTCCAGAGGCTGGGAGCAGGGAGGCAGGGAGGCAGGGGAGGAGGGTGGAGGATTTTATTGCCTAATGGGTAAGGCGTTTCTCTTTAGGGTGATAGAAAGTTTCAGAAATAGATAGTGGTGATATTTGCACAATATCATGGATGTGATTAATGCCACTGAATTGTACACTTAAAAGTGGTTAATGGTGTGTTGTATATATTTTCCCACGGAGAATGATTAGGGATGTAAAATATATGTGTAAAACCTAAAATCAGATGATCCAATTGAAAAGAATCATGAAAACTACAAATGGGAAATTAAACAAATGAAAGGTAGACAAGATGGTCAGCAGCTGTCCCAGAGGCTAGACTGTTGAAACCACTCCAGAAAGAAGTATACCCCTTCTCGTCCTCTGGAGGAGACCCCCCTCTGGATGTGGGTGTTTGTTTATTGTTTATGCTTATGGCTGCATTTCAAGATCTCATCTATGGTTGGGGCAAAGTTGCCAGTCTTCTTTGGCTATGGTTGGGGCAAAGTTGCCAACACTCCTGATGTGAGATGAGCTTCCAGAAACTTCTTGCTCCTGGGCCTTCTGCATTAAAGAAGAGTTTTAGCATGATGTCACGTTTTCTGCTTTCTCCTGCCTTCCTTGCCTCCTGGCATCAGAACTTCAGCATGAGTTTCTACACATTAGGAAGCCCATGTTTTTATTGGTTTAAGAAATGTGAAAGGATACTGGAAGACAGCCGGCAGAATGCTGGGAGCTCTCCTGAACCTGCAGGCCAGGAAGAACCCAACAGCCTCTCAGCCTCTCCAGCTCCTGCTTGTTGTCATAGGAGACAGAGCTACCTTCTGGAACTGTGTGGGGAGCCCAAAGCCAGCGCAGGCAGCAGGAGCAGGCAGGCTGGCAATAGAGCTTCCAGGACCCCAGGGGATTGTAATCACATTCCCCATCCAGGTGCTGGGAGCAGGGCTGGCCGTGTCCAACCTTCTTGGCCTGGAGCCAGTGTTTCCAGGCCTCCCTCCACCCCTCAGCTCCTTCCCATCATCTTTCCAACCAGAAGCTTGTTAACTGTTTTCCTGTGCTTTTATTCGGATTTCAAGGCACTCTCTGTGTGTTAAACTTCAAAGAAAGTTTGCTGCTCTAAGTGTAATGCTGTAACAAGTGGAGGCTGTACATGGTTCTGTTGGAAATGGTTTGTTAAAACGAAGGGGCCGGGACACTCGTCTTTTTCCTTCTTCTCTCAAATGAATTTGCATTTGTGCCTGGATTAAGTTGCCCGGTATCAATCCTGAAAATTTTAAAGATGAAAAGCAGAACCGCCACACTAATATTTAAAATGTAAAATGATTACAAAATGGCACCCAGCCAATGTTTATGAATCATTGAATATGAACATAAAATCATAAAAAATAATCACCAAAAGGTAAATAAATTACCCAGCTTACTGCTTATTTTCACATAGGTTCTGACACAAAAGCTGCAGCCATGAATGATTTATACCTGTTTTAACAATAATACTCATTCTACTGAAAGATGGTCAGCACTTGTGCTGCTATGGGCAACGTGCCAGCTGTCGAAAGGTTAATGTTTCAGCAGCAATACATTAAATTATGAATAATACCAGTCCCAAAATGGAAGGTTATTAGCTCAGTATGCTTAATTAGCCCAGCTAGAACTTTGCCATCAAGCAACTGTGCCCGTTACTGCAGCAGTAGCTATGATGGGGGATGGCATCACTGGGGTTCTAATGCCAGAGCCGGTTCAGGTAGAGGAGGAGGTGTGTGGGCGTGCCTTTTACTTCCCTTTCATCTGGTATAATGTTATGAGAAGCATCTCGGAAGCTGGTTTTCAAGACTCTAAACTTTCCTGTGGTTTATCTGGGAATACTTTCCAGAAAGAAAGAGCAAAAAACTGTTTGGGGGGAGCTTAGTACTCAGTGTTGTGGATCCAAGTTGATGTGGTCCCACATCTGCTGGTTGCTGCTAAGCCTAAGCCCTAAGGTAATCATGGACAGATGAATGGACCATTAGCACCCCTCCAGCAGAGCTATTTGTTGAACAGCTACCATGTGCCCAGCACTTACAAAGTAAGTAGCAAGACGAACACTTTTGGGTTTTTTTTTTTTTTTTTTTGATCCAAGAGAACAGACGACAACCAAATTAACCAACTATAGGATCTTTGCATTCATTATAGTCACAAGACGGCCATGAAGGGAGGGTTTCAAATGCCGACATCTGAACTGGAGTCAGGTTCTTGGAGCAGGTTCCCGTTTATTTCAATGTCTAAAGCCTGAGTAGGTGAATCTCAAGGAAAGAATCCTCCGGGGAGAAAATACTGAAACCAGACCATGTCTACAGAAAGAATGTTGCTAGAGAAAGATTAGGCATTGCTTGAGAGAGTATTGGATAAGTACTCACCTGCCAGGGCCATAAGGAAACTATTGAGCACTGAGCATAGGTGGGGATTGTGTGTGTGTGTGTGTGTACACTCACGTGTGTGCATATGTACACTCTCAACCCCACAACCATCCCAATCCTTTACCCAATCCTGGCATTGCCCTGCCAGGTGCTCCATTTTAAACTTGAAGTTTACAGACAGGGGAAGCACCAGGCCCCACCCATGCCAGGCCATGCCATGCAGGCTCCATCTGCTTGTGCTGGGCTGTCTGCACCACCGCCCAGCTCTACTTAGTACTATTAGTAGCTTGTTTTTCTAAGCCCTAAAATTCATTTTCTTTTCCCGCCTCGCTTCCAGAAAAATAAATAAAAGTGAACACATCACTCATTTAAGACGAGGAATGGAATTTAGGTTGCGTTTTTCTTTCTATTTTTATGATTAGTTAGAATTTTCCTGGGAACGCCGCCAGGAGGGCATTATGGTGAGATAATGTCCTGTATTTAATCAGCGCTGCAATGGCGAGCTGCGTTCTGTGGGGAGAGGCCGAGTTAACGCATCCTTCTCTGCCTTGTCTGTTTTCAGAAGTCGACCACTGGGTCCAAGATGAAGACGAGACCCAGAGATGGCAGGGCTCCAGGCTGGTATGATGGCCTGCGAGTGGACAGGGAGTGGCCGTGACTCCATCTCTTCTCACAAGACTTGTCAGCCCTGAGAGTCCCCAAAGAAGAGAGTAAAAAGAACCCCCTAAACTCACCAAGGTGATCAGCTGGGGCTCCCCATCCACTGGACCCTCCCAGCATTTCCTCTGCAGCTATCAGACGTCTGCTGGTCGGGCACACTTCTGGCTTTCCAATGTGCATCTTTCCCCCTTGGCCATCCAAACACAATGGGCCCGGGGAAGCACTCGGCCTCTAAGTGAACCTGGAAGTCAGCGCCAGGTAGGACGGGTCATCCCCTTCACTCTGCATGTGTGTGCGTCCAGTTTCCCCAGGAACCTCTTCTGGAGGCCATAGCTGCTGGTTTGCAGCTCTCGGAGTTGCTCTTGTTTGCACAATTGTTTGCTCCATTGCTGACCAATGAAGGGAGATCCCTGGGAGTGGTAACATAGAAAAAGGTTTCTTAGATGTCTGAAAGGAAGGCAAAAGACAAAGGCCTGAGGAGAAAGGAGGGATTCCACCTGGAGATGGGGAGCCCAAAGGATAGATGCATGGATGCAGAAGAGATGCACAGACAGCCTTGCTATGTAAATAGCAGGGTGGGCAGGAGAGCAGGAGTGTGCCCGGCACACAGAGCCTTTCAGATTTACTGTCGTCCCCATAAAACTATGGGTCTGCAAGAGCCGCCTGTTCAGGTAAGGGCAGCAGAGAGAACAGGATGCCCCAAGCAACCCATAAATAGCAGGGTGAAGACAAAGTGTTTATTACTTAGCCTCATGGAGCCCATATAAGCGCTCTCCCAGGGTGCACAAGAGCAGGAGTGAGCGTGAGCCGGCTCACGTGTGTGTCCCGGGAGTGGGAGTCCCAGACACAGTGTTCGCGCTTGGCTTGACTCTATGAAGGCGTCTATTTGATGGAACATCCTGGAACAGTTCATAGCCAGCCCAGCAAACCTTGTGTGGAGACAGAGCTGGCTTTTTCTCTTTCCTTTTCCTGTTTGCAGTGAGAATAAGGCCTTTCTCTTCTCAGGCCTTTGCTCTCCCCAAAGTTGTCTCACGAGGTCACTGCCAGATGGCAGGCTTCCTGTCAGTACAAGGTTTGGGCGGAAACAATACCGTTTTCTGGGGGGCTGGTAAAGCTCTGGGCCCAACCAGCCTGCACTAAATTTAAATGGGCTATTGTTTTAGTAGGAGTGATGGTTTCTTCAGACAATTGGGCCTATGTGATGCCAGTCTTTTTCCTATGTATGAAGGATGGAGTTTGTGATCAGTACAGAGCAGCAGAAAGGTACTCTAAGATCATCATGTTTGATTTTAACCCAGTTGGACCATTCACTGGCTGTGTGTCCCTGGACAGGTTACTAAGTGACTTACCTTTCCAGCTGAGCACTAGTGTCCTTATTTCAGATGAGTCTATCTACAGGATGCCTTCCAGCTCATTCTTTGATTCTTTGATTGTGAGATAGTACATTACCATGTTCACCAATGAGCTTAAAAGCATTTTCTTTGAGCAGCTGATATATCAACAGCACTGGTTTCTGAGAGCAGCTAAGGATATGTGCTGAGTGTTCTATTGAATATGTTGAATAATGAATTTATTGGTTTGCTAAGGACTCTGGAAAGTACAAGAGTTCTTTATTGTCAAGTTCTAGCATCTTGAAAAATCCTCATAGATATTCTCAGGGTTTTTAGCTGCAATAATTTTCGTCACCATTGGATAATATTTTGAAAAATAAGCAGTACTTTGAAAAGCTATCTATTAGAATTTCTGACCCAGCTCCCCAAAATCTTTTATCTGAGCCAGGCGCGGTGGCGCAAGCCTGTAATCCCAGCACTTAGGGAGGCTGAGACAGGAGAATCGCGAGTTCAAAGCCAGCCTCAGCAATGGTGAGGAGCTAAGCACCTCAGTGAGACCTTGTCTCTACATAAAACACAAAATAGGGCTGGGGAGGTGGCTCAGTGGTCGAGTGCCCCTGAGTTCAATCTCCAGTACCAAAAAAAAAAAAAATTTATCTGATGAGGATCATCAAATAGATTAAAGCAATTCACCAAAACTAAGGGGTCATTGTTGATAATTATCAAGTGCCATAATATCACATTTCAGAGTCTCAAAGGAAATTGGGAGGCTAATGGCAGGACTTTGCAAGGCCCAGCATCTGGGATGCCAGGAGCCCTCTGGCATGGCCTCCAGTGGCTGGTGCTGGATGGCTCTATGTGCTGGCTTTCCAGGAAGGTATGCCACTACCAGTTCATGAAGAGGGATTCCCTGGGGTTCTGCCAGTAAGTACAGTAAGAATCAGTCCTGAAGCCACTGAAGGCCATTGCCAACTCATTTGTAAATCTCTATGAAATGGGCTTTCCCAAGCAGGCTGGTCCTTTTTGAAGAGCCTGACTCTGCTATTTGCCTTGTTAGTGGTATTTATTCCTTCTTTAACCTCCCTTTCTACCTTTCCCTCTCTCTTCCTCCTTCCACAAATATTTATTAAGCCTCTACTGTGTGACAGGCACTGAGCTAGGCACAGTTCTTGTGTACTTAAACAAATGGTCCCTGAGTTCAAAGTCCTTTCTGCTTCGTAAGAAAAATCACCAAGTAGTCAAACCACAGATATTATTTAAATAGAGTTATTACAATGAACTTGGAGAGTACAAAATACAAAGAAAGTAGCCGGCCTATGGGGGGTTTCTGAGGAGAAGTTTCAGGATGGCCCTGATGGAGAAAAGGCAAGGCATTCCCAGCAGAGAAGACACAACTTATTTGGAAATCACAGGTAGACATTTTGTGCATTACATATAGGATTCAAGGAGGAATCAAGGCTGGAGATGAATTTGGGGACCATCAACCTCAAAGCAAGCAGCTTGGGTTCAGGAATCTTTATTCATCCTTACATCTTGAAGACAGTTCCCTGGGCACTGGTGGGACATCTCTAGATCTTGCCACTCATTAAGAAAACCCCAAATGATCATTGTGAAAATCTGCAGGTCAGTCTCCCAGAGCAACTTGGTGTCTCAGGGTCTGTGTCTGCATGGACACAGTCACCTCATCCAAGAATGAATCTTGAATCTCAGGGCTTCTTTTTCAGACACCTGCCCCGATTCATGCCAGTCAGTGAAGGTTCAATGGATGGAACAGTCACCACATCCATGAGTTAAACACAGAGGTGCCCCCAAAGTGGCCCATGTCACACCCTTTGTTAATGCCATAGCTGGCTTCGTGTTGGCCCAGCTCTCTTATTTGATTTCTCCTTGGTAAAATACACATATGAATTAGAAAATGTATGTCTATTATCTAAAGGTGTAGCACTATCTTTTTCACGGGAAGTGCATGTATATCTGCGCAACTTACAGAAATCTCCATCCAGGGATATGTTGTGCTAATGCAGAAGCCTCATCTGACCCAAAGACCTCTCCATGAGCATTACCCGTCTGCTTCTGGCTTTTTATGGCTACACCCTGCCCCTTCTGTACCTCCATGATGGATACTAAGTAATGGGACTTCCCTTTCAGGATCTAAATAGGGCTAAGCTTTTCCAGTGACTTGTCCATGCAGCCAGCACTATCAAACTTGGAAGACTGGCCTTCTTGTGATCAAATGAGTTCCTATTAGCGGTTCTGCCTTCTGAATGCATGTGACTGCCTTGAACTCAAGACCTACCTAATAATGGTCTGGGGTCCACCATTATCATTTGGTCGCCTGGATCCATGCCTCAATTATCTACTCTGACCTGCCATACCTGCCTAATCCCCAAAGTCTTGTCTAAGTATGGATCCCCAACACTCATCCTGCCCCCACTCATTCCTCCCTTGTTCTTCTTCATACCTAGAGTTGACACTAAGATAGAATTTACTTAGGGCCAGGCAAGGTAGAGCACACCTATAATCCCAGTGGCTCAGGAGGCTGAGACAGGAGGATTGCAAGTTCAAAGCCAGCCTCAGCAACTTAGGGAGGCCCTAAGCAACTCAGTGAGACCCCGTCTCTAAATAAAATACAAAAAGAGCTGGGGATGTGACTCAGTGGTTGAGTGCCCCTGAGTTCAATCCCTGGTACCAAATAATTAATAATACTACTACTAATAACAACAATAATAATTTACTTAGATGATACCTTTGCTATTCTATGCTATATGTGACCATGGAGATGGTAAGTATAGGTATATGAAATGAAATGAAAATCTAGCTTAGCTTAGAAACATTTTTGTCCCTTAAAATTTAATGCTTTTCCTATCTTCAAGTTACATTAAATTTCATAATGTATTAAAATTTGGAGACACCATCCTTTATTCCCGGAAAGAGCCCAAAGTGACATGAACAAAGTCATCTTCTCCATGAAAGACAACGTATGAATGCCACTTGCTTAGAGTCTCACGAGACTCTCCTCTGTCATGTCCCATTTTTAATTAGAGTTATAATCATCTCTCACGGGGTATCTGGAAGCTTCATTAAATCTATCTGCTTTTCCATGTGTATAAAACTGGTGATGATTAAAATCTTGGCCGTATCAAAAATAATAACCACTGGGGAAAATGACCTGCTATCCAGGGGCTCCAGGTGAAGTTAGTTTCCTGTTTATTCCTATATGACGAAGCCCCTCCTGGAGTAAGTATGAAAAGCAGCACCTTCTCCAGTCAGTACATTTGTCTCATGTCCATCTCACATTCCTGGATCCTCAGTCTGCAGTTACATGTTTACAAGCTGTCATTCAGGACCCATTTATGACCATGAGCATGGCTCACAGATGCTTCTTACAAGCTCTTACTGGATCCCCCTATCTGTGGAGGAGGGAGCTGCCCTCTGACTAGAAGTTACCAAGTGCCTTTCTAGTCAGCTCCTCTGAGGAGCTATCATGAGCATTCCAGAACTTCCTATCTCTATTTGCACTGCCATCCAAACCAGTTCACTAGCTTGGGCATTTGGACTTGGTACTCTCACCTCACTACAGAACTACAAAGCATCTTATAGTGCTCGTCACCATGAGTTACATTCCAGACTCACAGCAGGTAGTTTCACAATGGAGAGGAATTTCTAGATTGAGGCTAGAACCATAACCCTTGACCTGGGATTCTCCATAGCATACTCTTGACACTTAGAAACTGAAATTTTTGATTGAGATAACACTATTGGCATTTTGCACCAGCTGATTCTTTGTTGGCAGAAGGAATATGCATCGTGCATTACAGGATACTGATAAGTATCCCCAGCTTCTACCAATTAGATGCCAGCTGTAAACCTGGGTTTGTGTGGTTTTTCTAGTTGGAGAATGTTCTGGAATATTTGTGGAATCTTCTCTTCCTTTAAGAAAGAGGAAAAACATGACCACAAACAAAGTCATTTGACCCATAGCAACCACAGGCCTTTCTATCATTCCTTTATAATTGCTCACCCTTTCTATCCTATGTCAGAGAATTGTCAGATGAGTGATTGGTTGGGTTGTGGATAGAGCAATGATGTAGAGAGAGGCCAGATTTCCTTGTCTGGCTCTCTCATGTCCTATGAATACACCTCAAGGTCATCTCAGTGGGCATTAGCATTAAGCCCACACACACAAAACAAGAAACATTATTTGCATATATATTATGCTAACTTAAGTGGCTCCACAAAGGCAAGGTTTTTGGCGCTTGTTTTGAAATTTTTTTCCTGCATCTAATTTGGCCATTACCACAGATTCTGGTAAAGTTGTCATGTTTCAAGTACTGTGTCATTGTTTCTCGGTGTTTGCATCACACTGCATTTCAAAGAATGCCTTTATTTTAATGAGCTCATTTATATGAGCAGTGACTATGATAAATTACTGGAACTGTGGAGATCTGTCCATGCCCACCACTTCCCCCATGCCTGAGAAGCACAGTCGTCCAGAATTCACTGTAATTCAGAATCTGTTTTCATCAAAAAAAAGAAAAAGAAAAAGAAAAAGTTAGTGGGAATAAAATGCAAAATTCATTCATGTATTCAAAGAAAAGTTGCTGGGTAGGATACTGTGCTAGTTACTGTGAGATATTTTGAGGCATCTAAGGCACAACCTGGGAGTTCGAGAACTCTGTCTACAGGTACAGTCAACATGTGGACAGGAACACCTACAATAACAAGTTGGGGGTCTTATAACCTATGTGTCTTGGGCATTCAGAACATGGTCACTGAAATAGGTGGATTCTGTACACTAGCATCCCTTGCCTGACCACAGGTTCTAGAATGCATAAGTAAATGGCCTGCAAGAACACTTCTTTTCCTTCTTCGATAGGATTTATATAAAACAATGGATTAGGGAAATGTAGAAGATGAAGAAGAGCAGGGTTTTAGCAAAGCATTTGAAAATATGGTAAATGACAACTTGTCCATCTATCTCAGGGGAAATAAGGTGAAGTGTGCGTTTGTTAGTAATTGGTATCAATGTGGAGGATCTTCCTAGTGCTGTAATACTAAGATTTTGGTCTTAATCCATGTGAAGTAGTCATAAAGTCATATGTTATAGAGAAAAGAACATGAAAGGGTTTTTTGTTTGTGGGTCTGTATTGTATGTGCTAAGCAAGCGCTTTACCACTGAGCTACACCCTTGGCCCATCAAAATATTTTTGATAGACGAAGGCTATACACCATATTTAACCAGATGAAATATAACACAGAAAAATGGAAGCCAGGCATGGTGGCACACACCTGCAATCCTAGGTACTGGAAAATCTAAAGCAGGAGGATCACAAGTTCAAGGACAGCCTGGGCAGCTTAGCAAGACCCTGTCTCAAAATGAAAAGTAAAATGGGCTGGGGAGGTAGCTGAGGAGTAGTACTAGCACCCCTGAGTTCAATGGCCACTACTAGAACAGGGAGGCTGGGGAGGTTTCTCTCTTGGATCTAAAAACTCATTTGCATAAACACAGGCCGAGGGAGCCAGACTTGGCAACAGGTATTGGGAAAGTCTCGGAGCATTTCTATTTTCAGACTTTTATGTGCATTTAAGTATCAGCTGGTATTCTTGTTTCAAATGTGTATTCCCAGGTTCTACCCTGGTTGTGAGATTCACAAAGTTTCAGGGGGGAGCCTAAGATATTAAAGTGTCTTAGCTTGTCTCTGCTACAAAACAGATATGTATTTTCCATAGTCCCGGAATCTGGGAAGTCCAAAGTCAAAGTGTCTGCAGAGTTGGTTCCAGGTGTGGGACCATTTTTAGGGGAATATAAACATTTAGTCCATAACCTGAAGCTTCCTGGGTCATTGTGAAGTAGAAACTCCATGGGCCACACTTTACAAACTGCTATTGTAGAGGTTTAAGTTAACAAGAGAATTCCAGAGTTATATTCAACGAAGTTTGATGAGAAGAGCAAAAGATGTGAGACTTCTCGCCCATTGGAGTAGATAGAGCAGATGTGGATGATTTATATTTAATTCTGGGCATGACTCTGAAAAGATAGGCAAACTGGAAACAGGAAGGCAAAAGAACTCAGAACCAGGTCATGTGAAGAATGCTGAAGGAAGTGGCAGTTCCTCATTTAGAAATATCAGAGAGAGGGGCTGGGGTTGCGGCTCAGTGGTAGAGCCCTTGCCTCGCATGCATGAGGCACTGGGTTCGATCCTCAGCACCACATAAAAATAAATAAAATAAAGATATTGTGTCCATCTACAACTAAAAAAATATTTTTTTAAAAAAAGAAATATCAGAGAGAGGTGGGTGCAGCGTGGCTTGGGAGACTGAGGCAGGAGGATTGCAAGTTCAAGGCCAGCCTCAGCAACTTAGCAAGGCACTAAACAACTAGTAAGACCCAACTAGTAAGATCAAAATAAAAAATAAAAGGGCAGCACCACAAAAAAAAAAAAAAAGAAAAAGAAAAGGAAAGGAAAAGGAAAAAGAAAGGGACGGGGATGTAGCTCAGTGGTTAAGCACCCCTGGGTTCAATATGCAGTATCAAAAAAAGAAAAGAAAGAAAGAAAGATAGATAGATTAGAAACAAGACAGAAGAAAGTAGAAATATCATCTGTGCCAGGGAATTAAACCTTCTCTATGTGGCCTCCAAGGTGATACCAGGACCAGTGGACAGGAGCTCCAGAAGACTCAATTTAGGCTCAAAATACTGACCATCCTTCTTGACTAGTCAAAGCCATCCCTGGCAGTGGAGAATGGCCTGGAGAACATGTTTAAGTGAGTCTTCATCCGGCTGGGGTGTGACTCAGCAGTAGAGGGTGTGCTCAGCATGCACAAGACCCTTGTTCAGTCCCCAGCACCAAACAATAAAAAAATAAAATACAAAGAAATGATTCTTTAGGGTGTTGCCTAATGGATAAAAGGGTGCTACATTGAACAGGTGGTAGAGTCAAGGGACTTCTTGTTACTGGTTAGTAGAAGAAACTAGATTTTGTGTAGGCTTCCAAGTAGAGATGGATGTAAGAATGATGGAGACAGGTGTGCCATGGGAACTGGAATGGGGAGAGATAGGAGGAAATAAGAAGCAGGGATTGGAGGGGTTGTGTTCTAGACTCCAAGAAAGACTTGCAGTGGAATGGAGGCAGAAAAGAAGAAAGGAGGTAAAGGGTAAGAAGGTAAAGACACTTCACTGAGGATAGAAAGATCCATACAAGATACTTCAATACAGGGCACCAGGCAAGTTGATAAAGTTCATTCCAATTATGCTTTCAAAAAACAAGGGGGGCTGGGATTGTAGCTCAGCGGTAGAGCGCTTACCTCGCATGCGTGAGGCCCTGGGTTCGATCCTCAGCACCACATACAAAGCAATAAAATAAAGACATTGTGTTCATCTACAACTAAAAAAAATTAAAAAAAAAAAAAAAAAGGGGGTTGAAATCTCCTGCTCAGCATGAAGAAAGAGTGTGGTTGGTACCCGGAGGTCCCCAAGACACTGGGAATTCCATATGAAGTGAGTTAAGTTTGTGTTTTCATTTTCATCTTCACAGAGTTGGGGTTTTTATGACTTTGAGGTTGTCTCTATGCAGTGCATAGAAATGTTGGGTTTTTCTCATAAAAACCCTGTGCTTTGAGAAAGTGTGTAGCCCCTGTGCCATTGTAGTTTATAGTAAGAAATATAAACTCTGAGCTTTTTCATCTATTTTCTCATTTTTACTTCCTAGAGGAATTGCAAGATGTTTATGGCAATTAATGATATTGACCTTCATGAGATGTACAAGATTGGCACAGTGAAAATTCACCATACCTGTATTTGGCCTTGACCACTTTCAATTCATAAACCTCTTCAGATATCTAGAAATAGGCTTGTCAAAGTAGAGGTTGTGTGCCTTGGCCATCTGCTTCCTCACTGTTTTTGCAGGATCAAGGGTTAAGCATTCCTTAAACACCAGTACCAACACCTTCATTTTTGAAGATTTTTTTCTTTGCACGGTAAGGTTGGTTATAAGAGAATTTGTTCTTATTGGCCAACATCATGGGAGAGCCGCTTCATTTTAAGAACTTGGAAAGAATGCAGGAGAGCAGGATTCATGCCTCTATTTTTTAAAAAAAGAAAAAGGGAAGTTGGTAATGTCCTGATCTGGAACTTCACCTGGAAAAAACAAATGACAGCCAAATCATTTCTAGAATAATTTGTAGTGAATACAGCATTGGGAACTTAGATCACTTGACAAAACGAGTCCTGTCAGACTGATTCATATCCTTCTGTGAAAGAATAACAAGATTTTAGCAGATTGAGGAGAAATGATAAATGTAATCTATATTTTAGTTAGCAAGATGCATAAGCTATTTCTCCAGCATTTTGGTCAATAAATTCTGAAAATTTGGGGATTGGCATGAGATGCCCAGGGGGCAACTGAGCTCCTATCCTGGGTTTTGAATTTAACAGTACATCTTTTTTGAGAGGTCCCACAGCAGGAGGAAAGTTACCTGGCCTGCTTTAAGTGGAAGACATACTAGTAAGTTCCCTCAGAGGGAACTATTCCCTCAGAGGATCCTATCAGTCCTGACGAATGTATCTGACATGTTTGTCATCCGTGGTTTTGGTTATTCAGATGTGCTCAGAAGATCAGTTATGAATGTACACATATCTTTTTCAGGCTTCTCAGTCGTTCACATACCCTGCTTGCGCATCCTTCTGAAATCCCCCAAGAACTTCCTGACAGGATCGGTTCTCAGGCTTTCTATCACCACAGAGAGGGAAAAAAATAAGAGGAAACAATAACTCTGAAAGCAAGTGAGATGCGTGAGATGCGCGGAAACAAATCTGTCATCCTCCGTAATTTCTGGAAATTCTATTCTAGCTTAGAAAGGAGTCTGTTGCTAGTGACGGCGATGATATTGCTTTTATGATTATGCCTTGGATTTACATATCCCCTCTGCTCAAAAGAGTCCAACTACTTCAATAACAGTTGCATCATTTTAAACTATTAATCTTCACAACACCCTTCCTGAGGATGTCTGGTGGGCACTAACTTGCATTCCTCATATTTCAAGAACTTTATGGCTGGAATTAGGTACATCAGGTACCTGTATATGGAGAAGTTTTTCCTCAGTAATATATCTTTATCTCATTGCCCTATTTACCAGTACTAATAGATTTAACCCACAGCCCAATGATACCTCAAAAAGAATATCTTATATTTGTCTATACCCTCTAGTTTCACAGCACTCTCAAAATCACTTGATCTTCACACTCCAACCCTGCGGCGCCAACAGATTAGTACCATCAGGGTATTGTGAATCATTATTGAACACCTGTCGTGTGCCAGGCTTTGTGCTAGACACTTTATATGTGCCATCTTATTTAATCCTCAGACATTCCAGTGAGTGTGTACTGTTATCTCTGTTTTACAAGGAGAAGCACACTCTGGGGATAGAGTGACTTGCTAGAGACCATCCAGCTCTTAGTGGCAGAGTTGGGATGAGACCTCAAGTTTTTGATGATTTTTTCCACTCTCCAAGTCTTGTTTTTGTTTTGTTTTGTTTTGTTTCATTTTTCTAAGAAAAGCTCTTGATTCTTCCAGGTAGTTCATTCTTATATGTATCTATTTTTCTATATATTTTTAAATGTGTTAGTACTTGCCTAACATTTCTAAGGCCCTGGGTTCCTGGGTTTAATCCCCAGTACAGTTAATAAAAAAACAACTGATAATGAAAAGTGATTATTGATCCACATTATATCATTGTTAGTCCATTTTAGCTCAGGCCTCATCCTTAGCAATTGAGATTATGTTTTTAAATAACTAATAATAAGTCGGGGAGCTGGGTGCGGTGGCACCCACCTGTAATCCCAGCACTTTGGGAGGCTGAGACAGGAGGATCATGAGTTCAAAGCCAGCCTCAGCAATGGCAAGGCACTAGGCAACTCAGTGAGACCCTCTCTCTACATAAAACACAAAATAGGGTTGGGGATGTGGCTCAGGGGTCGAGTACCCCTGAGTCCAATCCCTAGTACCAAATAATAATAAGAAGAATAAAAAGAAGCAGCAGCAGCAGCAGCAGCAGCAAGGCGCGGTGGTGCACGCCTATAATTTCAGCACTTTGAAAGGCTGAGACAGGAGAATTACGAGTTCAAAGCCAGCCTCAGCAATGGTGAGGCGCTAAGCAACTCAGTGAGACCCTGTCTCTACATAAAGCACAAAATAGGGCTGGAGATGTGGCTCAGTGGACTAGTGTCCCTGAGTTCAATCCCCAGTACCAAAAAAAATTAATAATACTTATGCTTTTAAAAGAATAAAGAACCAGATCTCAGTATAATCTCAAGGGAAGTCCTAAACTGGATTCGTTGGTTCATTCATTCCATGTTTGTTAAACAGACAGTTTGCCCCAAACTGTCTTTCTCCTGGAATCATGATTTGCAATTCGGTGCCATCATCATCGTCATGATTACATGTCATTATCATCACCCTCCCTTTCAACATGGGCACATCACTGAGTACCAGTGAGCACTACAGGCATTCATGGAGATCATGCAGGGCCTAATTCGCATGTGCCCACCTGTGGATGCAGGTGGTGCAACCTATACCATGAACACAAATCTGTTTATAAACACACGTGCACATATCCTCACCGTTCCTGAGTAGGGAAACACATGAATGTTGCTGGCATTATAGTTATAAATGAATACAGAAAACACTCCAGAGAGCTACATAGGAGACATTGGGTACTGTCAACTCCAACATTGGGCTGGGGACAGTGTCCACAAGAGGAAGTGAGCTAGAATCTAGAGCAGGGAAAGAACTCCCTATAACGTCTTCCCCAGATCTCTCCAAAGTTAAAGGCACCACGGGGAAAGATGAGAATAATTCTCCTCCTCCCCCCTTCCCACCTCCTCCTCCCCCCTCCCTCTCCTCCTCCTTCTCCTCCTCCTCGTTTCTCCTTCTCGTCCCTCCTCCTTCTTCTTTTTCTTTCCTCTTTCTTCCTCCTCTTTGTCCTCTTCCTTCTTCTTCTCCTCTTCCACCCTCCTTTTTTTCTTTTCCCCCTCCCTCCCTCCCTCCCTTCCTTCCTTTCCTTTCCTCCTTCTCCTCCTCCTTCTTTTTGAACAATTCCTACCACCCTCTATGACAAAAACTGACAAGAATAGGACAGTGTGGGATCCACTGACAGAGGCCACTTGAACACACAGCGGGGAGTCTGGAACTTGTGTTCTACCTTGTCATTCTCTATCCTAATCCAACAGGGGCTCTAGAAATGATGAGATGGCAATAATGAAGATGATGTCGAGACTTTTAATGCTACTTTTATTTGGGCTCAAAATCACACACAAAAAAATTTCTATGACCAACAGAGCTATATGTCTACTGAACAACTCATGAGAGCAAGTCCTTGGCCTATAACATTTGGAAGTGGAAAATTAGAACTTGTACATAACATTTAAAGCCTGTAGAAAGTTCTAGATTCCTAGCATGGCCAAAAAAAGTTTAGATCCTAATGAGCTAGAAGATGCATATTTATGACTGGCCTCCCCCCCCCCCCCCCCCCCCGCCCCTGTCAGCTTTGTGCCTTACCAAGTACACAGGACTCCCAGGGTGATCTCATAGTTTTTGAATTCTCTCCCGACTGACTGCCAGGGTCACTTAGCTGGCACAGTACTGGAAGTGTCTCTTAAGAAAGAGAAACGCACTTTGGAAGGCTCAGACAGGAGAATCATGAGTTCAAAGCCAGCCTCAGCAATGGAAAGGCACTAAGCAACTCAGTGAGACCCTGTCTCTATGTAAAACACAAAATAGTCTGGGGATGTGATTGAGTTCAATCTCCAGTACCAAAAAAGAAAGAAAGAAAAAGAAAGAAAAAGAAAGAAAGAAAGAAAGAAAGAAAGAAAGAAAGAAAGAAAGAAAGAAAGAAAGAAAGGTGGGCCCTACGTACGTGTATGACTGCACATATGGTGTAACTCTACATTGTGTACAACCAGAAAAATGAAAAGTTGTGCTCCATTTGTGTACAATGAGTCAAAATGCATTCTGCTGTCATGTATACTTCATTAGAATAAATAAATTTTAAAAATAGAAATGTGAAGCTGGGGCTGAGTGGTAGAGCACTTGCCTACCATGTGTGAGGCCCTAGATTTGAACACCCCCCCAAAAAAAGAAAGAGAGAAAGGAAGAAAGAAATAAGTATACCCAAACATAGCAAAGACCATGTTTCAATGTTGAGAGACCCATCCCTAGATCTTACAAGAATCTTCTGATGCTATATTTGAAATTTTTCTATACAACTCAGTGGTAAATATGCCTATTTAAGTATTTATGCACTCCTAATGGAGCCCCATCTTTACAGGTGCTGAGGATTATGAGTTCACACCTAAGTAATGACTACTTAATAGTCTCACTCTTGTGTGACCTTCCCATACCTCCTTCTTCCTCCCTCCCCCTTTCCCAAACTAAAAGGTGGAGGAGTCCAGATGAAAGGGTAGGAGGAAGGAGCCAAGGGCAGCGCAGTGTCTGCATTCTGCCTGGGCCTGGGAGAGCTGTTCCCTGGGATTCCCCCATCGTTTCACCATCTTGCTGTCTGCTTTCAAAGCAGTTTCCAGAGACCAGCTATCTACACCTTTCTGTGACAATAAATAAACAGATCGAGGCTCCCATGCCTTTATTAAACATTTCCTACAAGCTGTATGTTTTGGCGCTTCACGCACATGTACCAAGGAAGCTCTCCTTTCTTGAGCAGTGGGACCTCAGAGCTGTGTTAGAAGCAGCCCTTTGAACAAGCAGAAGGTAACAGTGTTGACCATGGCCACCCTCCTCTCTGCCTCCAAGATCCGCAGGCTGGGAAGACTAAGAGGAACCTCCTTGGCCCCTCACAGGACAACAACTAGCAGCCACAGCTGCAGAGGAAAGACCAGGGACCAACCACCTGTGCTCCAAGAGCTGTGGAGACCTATGGTCTGGCTGTGGGGAAGAGAGGGCACCCCTGGCCTGTAGCCAGCGGTGATGACCGCAGTCTAGAAGAGAAAAGTGTGAACAGAAATAAATAGGGAATATATGATCAAGCCCCCAACCCCTATATCTTGAAGGCCACTGGAGCAGGAAATTGAGTGGCTGGACCCAGCAGCCTTGCTTTGCCCTCCCCCTCCCCTAGGTCCAGAACGTTTCCTGGGTCATCCAGATTTTTTAATTTTTTTTCTCTTTCTCTCTCTTAATTTAGAAATCTTAAATCTATAGAGAAAGAGGAAAGAAGAAGTGCGTTTTTAAAAAGCAGAGCAAAGACTCAATGGCCACAGATCTGAGAGTTGGAAAGAGGAAGAAAGGTTTGTTGGAGAAGGAAAAGGAAAACGCCCCCCCCCCCGTGTGTGTGTGTGTGTGTGTGTGTGTGTGTGTGTGTGTGTGTATGGTCTCTTGAGCCGGCCTGGGAGGCAAAAGGAAAACAAAGGCAAGTGTGGCCACGAAAGCAGCAGAAAGAAGTGATAGAGGCGTGAGTGGGGGGGAGGGGCAGCCAGGCTGGGAGGGGCCGGGATGCAGGCCCCGCTGGCCAGGAGGCAGGCAGCACACGTGTGTGAGAGACAATGATGTCAGCATTTCCTTCTGGGTTTGTCACGTGGTCCTTGCCAGGTAAACAGACTGGAAATAGACTCCATAAAGGCAGTGTCTGCTGGGGGAGGCAGAGGAGATGGTTTCACCCTTTCTTCTCTGCTGAGTCCGGAGCAAGCAGGTTTTCCCCCGTCTGGCACATGGTGGTCTCTGAGTGGAACTGCATTTTGACAAGCCAAGGAATATAACTCAGTGCAGGACAGCTATTTGCTTTCATAATTAGCTCAAGGAGTTTAAAGGCATTTTGATTTCTTTAAAAAAAAAAAAAAAAAAGAGTAGAGGGGCTGGAGATACAGCTCAGTGGTAGAGTGCCTACCTAGCATGTGCAAGGCCCTGGATTCAATCCCCAGCACAGAAGGGTTGGGGGGAGAAGAAGAGGAAGAAAAGGGTGGGGTGGGAAGAATAAATATAAATAGAAACTCAGAGGCTGCAAAGGTCTTGGCCCTGGGATTGCTTATCCTGCAGTCTCCCTGGTAAGGGGGTCAGATGGATCTAGATGAAGCATGTTCTGGAAAGCTCAAGTTTAGAATGAAAGGATCAGATGCTGTCATTGTCAATACCAGGAAACAGAAACTGCTAATCGCCTTGAGGAGAACATAGTAAAGGAGTTTGATACAGGTCAGTATGGTAGGAGGAACGGAGTCCCCATGAAAGAGATGCAGTAAGAAAAAGACAAATTACAATGACTTTTAAGCATAGCTCTTTAAAAATAGAAAAGGGTCATTTGGGCATGGTGGTGCACACCTACAATCTCAGCCACTGGGGAAGCTGATGTGGTAGGATCATAAGGTCTAAGCCAGCCTCAGCAACTTGGTGAGACCTTGTCTCAAAATAAAAATGCGCTGGGGATGTATCTTAGTGGTAGAATGCTCCTGGGTTCAATCCTCAGTACCCCAAATTTAAAAATAAATAAAAAAGAGAAGAGTCCCCAAGCAAAACATGGCAGATGTTCAGGGGATTTTAAAATGGGAAAGGCACATCTAGAAACTTTATTTGAAAAGCAAAGTTGTTGGAGGAGGTAATTTTTCCAACTGGAAAGCTTTAGGGCTCAAAATGGTGATGGGAATGGGGGAAGAATATATGGATCTTTCTTTGACTTCCTGGAAATAGGGCCTTTGCATCTATGATGAAATAGCTCATAAACATCAAACTTTGAATAATTTTGGCTTGAAAGGACACATCCTATTTTGGTCATAATTTTCTGTCCTTGTGGAAATATAGCTAAAACCTGTGAGAGGTTCCAGGAGCTCAGGAGGCTGAGGCAGGAGGATCACAAGTTCAAAGCCAGCCTCAGCAACTTAGTGAGGTCCTAAACAATTTAGTAAGATCCTGTCTCAAAATAAGTTAAAAAAACAAGTTGGGGATGTGAATCAGTGTTTAAGCACCCCTGGGTTCAATCTCTGGTTTAAAAAAAAACAAAAAACAAAAACAAGAAGCCACAAAACTGTGAGAGGTAGAATGACCAACTTTTTCTGTTTTCCAAGAGTGAGAGGGTTCCTTGGATGCAGTTGTATATCTGGGACAGTCCCAGGTAAACTGGTCTAGCCTCGCTAGATAGATGTAAAAAGATAATTGACCCCTCCTCCCATTCACCAAAAATCAAAACATAAAACCCCTTTTACTTTTTCTCTCGTTTCTTATTCTCTTCCCTCATTTCTTCTCCTCAACCTCCCCTGATCAGTTTATAGCAGGGAACAATGCAAGACTAATTTGGGCATGCATGTCTCTATAGATGGACTTGGGAGCCAGCAGAATATAGCTAAATTGAACAGTTGGCTTTAGTTGCACCTGGGGAGTAAAAGGGGGAAGAAAAAAGATGCGCATCCTTGCAACTACTCCTGCCCCACCCCACCCTCCACCAACATCCTTTATGGAGAAGGGGAGAAGATTGGGGTCCAATCAGCGTACACAAGTATACTTTCAGCCCTTGGGTTAAAGATAGATATTTGATACTTCTGTTAACAACATACGTCACTCTGACACAACTCCCAGCCCGGAGTTATTTTTGCACCATTATGTAATTGGATTGCCTAGTCAGACGTACTTCCTTAACAAGGCTTCCAGCAACCCCTCCGTGTGGGCTTGGCCAGTCCTGCCCAGTAACAGACACACACACACACACACACACACACACACGCAGCTTTAGTCAGAGTCAAACCAGCTAAACCCAGTGAAGGGAGACCAGCCTGTACCACTAGACTTTGCAAAACCACCCAGAGGGGTGGTGGGGCCTGGTGGTACACATCAGGCTGGAGTTGGCAGAAGACTCTTGGAGGGCCAAATCTCCATTTGGGCAAAGAAGGCACTTTTGTTCCAAGGGGCTGTGGGCCTGCTGCCACACACGCCCTTTCTACTTTAGGGCTTGCACAACCAAGCACTAACGTGCCCAGGAGGCCTGCCATTTGGATGTCACTACCCTCTCTAATTCCTAGTTTACTGGATTTCCTCATATTTTTTCATGACTGGTGGGTCATCTGATCATCCCTTCCTGTGAGCCCTGCTGACTCACAGAAGTAAGGAACTTGTTTCAGCTTCAGACACAGTAAGAAAATTTACAAAGAAAACAAGAAGGCCCACTAGAAGGTTCTGGCTGTGAGAAGTCCAGACCCCAAATCCAGATTACACTGGCAGTCATTTCAGGGGTCACCTATGTTGCTGTCATCCTGGGGTTTTGTTCATGTTGTTATATTTCTTTGCTTTTTTTCTTTTAATGACCATCTTCCATGATGGTCAGTTATTTGTCTCCTAGCCATGAATGTTGTCCTGAAACCATACAAAACCCCAAACAATCCTCCCCAGAATATTTTTCTTTACCTCCCCTCAACCTAGCTGCACCATTTCTTCTCTTCCCTTGGTTCCCTGGTTCTACTGACCTTGGCAGTGGGTATAATTGAAATAGCTGTAAAGCCTGACACATCTGGGTTCCAATTCAAGCTGAGTCTCCTAAAAGCTGTGTGACTTTAGTGAGCAACTTAACCTCTCTGGGTGATATTCCTCTTTTATGAAATGGGACTAATATCAGTTTCCCATTGCCACTGGGAGAATTGACTATAATTACACATAAAACAGCTAGCAGGGAGCTAATACATATTAGGTGGGGTCTTCTGGGAGGGGAAAAGATTATGGGCACCTGGCTTGGCTCCTGAGAACAAACCCCCATCCCTACTAATCTCCTATTGAAATATCCTTTTTAAGGATGCTGAATTGAATCTCACCATCATTGTGTGGTGGGAGGGGGGTCCACAAGGAAGGGGAAGAAGTGCCCTTGGTCCTAGGTTCCCAGCCCAGGATCCCTGAGATAGACACCCCCGTGACTATGCATTTCGGAGAAGCTTCCCTAAAAACTGCCCCCCCTTCCGTCCCCTCTCAGTCAATATCTCCTTACAGACTCCTCCAAGACTGAGCACTAAGTTCATTGTTGTGGCTATGGTCTTACCTGTGACTAGCTGCAGGGGCTATCAAGTGCCCAGAGAATAGGGACAAGGAATGTGGTTCTTCCCAGAGTGTGCACCAGTGTGAACCCTGCATCTGTCACAGAGGAGGATTCCCTCCCACTCCTCAGCAGGTACAAGTTGAAGCCCACTAGGCAGGAAGGGATCCCAAGGGTAAACTGAGGTACCAACAGCCACATGCAAAATAATGAGGGAGACAGGTCAGGAGAGAATCCCAGAGGTGGGCACCTGGGAAAAGCCAGTACCACAGGACTCAGGCAGGGCTCTTGTCTCCAAAGTGCACAAACACCAAAAGCCTTGATGTAGGCTGTACCTGCAGGGGGCCCGGGCAAGGTGGCAGAGGACCTGTGACAGCTCGAAGCACTATTCCAGTTGGCAGGAAGCCCTTCCCTGAAGGCTATATATTTAACCTTCAGCATTCAAGTGTGGGGCCTTAAGTGTTGTCGGGAGCAATTCCTCTTGCGGCAACGTTCCCAGACTGAGGAAAAGAGGGGTCGGCACAAATCTGCCTGCTTTCCTTTTTCTTACCAGACAAAATGAGAGGGAGGGAGATGTGCAGACGCAGGAACCCCTGGAGTTGGCCTTTCGCTAACCTAAACATCCACCCTATCTCCGTGGCCAGTTGGGTTTCTGGTCGGCCTCAGTGGAGAACAAGGCCCCTGGGGTTTTCCATTCCTAGCTCTGCTCCTGGGACTGAGGGGTATACAATCTCCCTCTTTCCCCAGACCTTGATCAGGAGGGGCTGCCTGGGACTCCTGCCCAGTTCCCCCCGTAGTCGGGTTGGGCCGGCGTCTTGGCTTCCCCACAGCAGCACCCCACAGAGCAGGGATGGACAATTGTGATCTGGAAGAAGCTGGAATAACCGGGAGGAGGAGCGGTAGAAAAACAGTGGAATACGAAGGGCCCCGGATGGGGCGTCTAGGTGAATGGGAGTTAGGCGCTGTGTCTGGGCGGTGCTGGCTGGGGGCATCTGCTGCGCCCTCTCCTTCCCAAGTCTCTGGTGGGGCATGTCCCTGGCCTAGTGGTTTTTCTGGGGCCCCCAGCTGGGAAGGACAGGGTGACCCAATTGTTCCGCTGGGGTGTTTCCCCGCCCAGTGGAGGGGCGGTGGAGCCATGCCTTGCGCGCACCTGCAAGGGGCGCCAGGGTCCCAGGGTAGCGGCTCTGAGACGATCTTAGCGTCCCAGTCGCTGTCTCCAGGGGCCAGAGCGTCCTGGCTTCCTCCTCTGAGCCCAAGCCAGAGGGACAAAAAGGTTCCCGAAAAGAGGCTGGGTGTGCCAGAAATAGGGGAGGCGTTCGCTGGCTCTGTGAACTGGGATCCGCACCTTGGGAAACTACCGGGATCCTCCAGGCTATGATTCTTGGGGACCTGGATGGGAGAAGTGGAACGGGGCCTCCAGCGGGAGGGAGAGGAGACGTGAAAAGGGTGCGTCCTACGCCGGACCACAGGAAACTGGCATCGAATGTCCCTACCGCCCCGCTGAGCTCTGGAATTTAACTGGGAGGTGGCTGCAAGGGCACGCCCCAGCCCACAGGGGACCAGTGCCTTGCCGCTGCCTTGACACAGGCTGGACCAGAAGGCCTCCCGGCGGGGAGTGCAGCTAACGGAGCCCCAGCCTGGGTGCCCTGGGCCTGGCGCGCCTTGGGCTCCTCCAGGACCGCTGGGTCGTGCCCTGCCCTCCACCCACCAGCCTCAACCAAGCTCGGGCCCCAGATTTCGTGGCAGCCGCGCGCGGGAAGATTGGATTCGCCTTTTTTTCTATTTCTAAGAACGGGGGAAAAACGAATCAGAAGATTTTTGCTTTGGAAAAATAACTGTTCGATGTCGTTTGTTGCTTAAATTGTCCTCGGAAAAAATTTTTTCAACTTTATTTGTAAAAGATAAAGAAAGTTGATGCGCTCCCCAAACCTGGATTCTTTTTAAACGGTCCCCTTAGACGTGCAGTCAGTTACCGCAGAGGTTTTCTGGGGCAAAGAGAGCCAAATGGAATGGGAGGGAGGACGAGGACTGGGAATCTCTCATTTTAAATCCCATTACTGGCTTTGAGGAGAAGCACAAAAAATCAGGAAAAGCTAGTTCGTCCCCCACTGATTTCCTTCACTTCAAAGATTTCTCTCGCCCCTTAAATCAGAAATATTATAGCACTAGGTATTTTACAAGAAAAAAATTCACGTTTCTTCAGAATATGTAGGCAGTATAAGTTCCTTTTTACATTTCTTAGAAAAAAAAAAGAAGAAGACCGGGCGGGGGGCGGGATGAGGATGAGGCACTCAATTCCCTGGCCATTAAACAAGTCATGCCTGCAAGAAATGCAGGCATGGGGGGTGGGCAGGTTGCTCAGCCGCGCATCCCTCCATTAGCGCACGCCTGCGTGTCTGCGTGTCAACAATGCACGTGGCACCGTGGGCTCCATCTCCCCAGGCGGGCCCTGGCGGGCTATGTGCAAATGGGAGCCAGGTCTCTGTTGTCCGCTCACAGCCCTGCTCCCCCAGACGGCTCCCCGCGCTTCACCGGACTCCCTTTTTTCTGCCTCCAATTGGCAAGCAAGAAGCCTCGATCATTTCCCCCAAGTTACGCTCTTGGAAATCCCTAAGGCGAATGTAGCATGACCGAGGGGCTCTTGCCCTCCAGTTGTTCACTTTGTTGCCTTGCGATGAGGTTATTTCTTTCTCTTCTTCACCAGCCCCAGGCTTCAGATGTGGTGCAAACTTCTAGTACCAGGTCACCAAAAGGGAAGCCAGCGCTAGCTAGCCTGTGATACAGGCAGTGCAGAACCGGAGAGAGCCACAGGCTCTGTGCCTCTTGCCCCCAGGTTGGATTTCAGATTTCCATTGCAAAGGAACGGAGAAAGCTGGGAATCTAACTGGAACCTAGGAACTGACTAATTGCCCTGCATTTTCACAATGTGCTATGTATTGGAAATGAAGGACAGGCTTTATCATTTGGAACTCTTTCAAGGACCAGCCGCTCTAAGTTTGGGGCTAATTCTTTAAAGGATTTACTTCTGAGAAATAGGAAAAAAAGAAAGAATGAAACATACCCACAATCCATGTACTGGGGATGACACTCAAGAGCAGGTTATGGTCTCTTTTGAATCGGGAGTTCAAAAGAGGAAGAGGAGGGGGAAAAAAAGAAGAAGAAGAAAAAAAAAGCTTGTTCCTTCCCCCTTGCTCCAGGGATGAAACCTCTCTAGAGTGGAGCGGCCAATTTGGTTTGATTTCTGCAGGTTGGAGGATCTGGCAGGGTTAAGGGCAGCTGGGCTAGGAAGACAGACCTTAGCTACCTTCTGGACCAGCTGGTCTGCTCTTGGTCCTGAATACAGAGGCTGAAATGGGATGATTTGCCCTCACCCTGGTAGCTGGTGGGAGCATCAGGGGAGCGGGTCTCTGAGCTGCCCTAGCAGCTTCATATACACCCTATGGACCTCCACCGACCTCCTTCTCTATGCATTCCTCCACCTGCCTCCTGTCCCGAAGGAATTTAGTTTCCCCTTTTCTATCATTTCAAGCCAATTCTTTTTCCATCAAAAAGTCCTTTTTTTTCTTCTTGGAATAACTTTCCAAAAGAGCTGCTCTCATCCTCAATGCTGGGACTCATGGGGGTGGATTTGAGAAGCTCATTCTCAGTGAAAGCCCCTACTGTGAACACCTGCATGCCCCCAGAACTCCCAGGACATCACCTGGGTGCTGAGACCCACAACCTAGCTCTCCCAACACTGCCACAAGACACAAAACGACTTCAGACACTTTGCTCTTTTTCAGTGGAACAACTCAGAAATAAATCTGAATTTGGTTTCTGGTTATCCTTCAGGCGTGAAAAATGTTTTCACAAAAGTATTTTCCAGACTGCCTTAGTTTGGGGGAAAAGAAAGTTCTTGATGGAGAAATTAAACACAAAGCAAGAAGCTGCATGTAATGCACACCACTGTGTACATCAGCTCAGGACTGTGAGAGGCATGACTCCAGGATGAGGGGCTAGCACCAACATCCAAACTTCCTCCTCCTGACAGGGACACTCCTGTTTCTTGCAAATGGGGGACAATTTTTACACACCCTCAGTTGCTCACTCTAGCGCAATGCAAGCAAACTTTCTGATTTGGTGGTTGAGGGTCGGGGCACATCGGTTTAACCATAGGAAAGGGCTGTTAATGGAGTAATTCCGGACACTCAGAGGAACCGCACCCCACACCCCTAGGAGCAAAGGGAACTATCTGATTTGTCTGGGGGTCAAGGGGTGGGCTGGGACAAGGCTGGGGTAGGGGGAGTCGGATGGATGGAGCACCACGTGCTGCGCCTGGCTGCTGCTCACTCCGTTTCTCCCTCCCCACCTCATCTTCTGCCATTTCCAGAGGCAGGAGAAAGGTGATCTCGGACTTGACCCCTAAATCACAGCTGCCGGTGGCTGCACCTCGCTCTGGGATGAGCACAGCCCCTTCGCCTGGCTCGGGCAGCTTAACCCCTTCCTCCCCGCGCGCTCATAAGCCAGAGGCGGCGGAGCTTCTGACCGCGGTACTGCGAGTAGCCAGCCTCCTCGGCGCGGCACCTTGGATCTCGTGCAGAGAACACAAAAGGGAGAGACTGTGGGGTGCTGCGCGACTGTGGGGTCCGAGAGCCTGGGGCACGGGCCGGCCAGCCCGAGCATTGCTGGGGAGCCCAAGGAATAGCCCGAGTTAGCGGAATGAGGAGGGATGTTTGGACCGTGTTAACTATCCAGACAGATGCACTTCGGCATGTCTGCATTTATGGAATCCATATGTTGTCGTGGCAAATGAAAGGACAGCAACACGTACATACAATAGACTTAGAATAACAATACGCATTCAAAAAAGGACCCGCACATTCTTCACCCTCCAACCCTTCTCTTAGATCCAGCGCTCGAGTTGTACAGAGGCATCCTTTCAACCTCCCCTGCCTCCACACGGGATTTTCTTTTTTCTTCCCCCTCCTTTATGTTTCTATGTCCCCAAACCCCCTGTAGAAGAAAACCTAGGGCCTAGAGCCAGGCTCTTTCCAAGTGTGAACTCCTAACACCCCATTCACTTTCCTTCCCCCTTAAAACTGGCCCATGGCATGTTTAGTCCTTGGACCAAATAAAAGCTGCTCACATTGCAACCCATGTTCTGAAAATTGCAGGGGAGCAGATTTTTACTCAAATTCACCAACTACATCTTCATCATTAAACTCATATTACTATGTTATATTTGCAAAAGAAGTGACCCCAAACAGATCTGGAAACACAAAACCCCCACATAGCCCTGTACAGTACCTGCATTTATGTACACCTTTGTAAATTTGTGTGCACATATATTTTCATGCACACACAAGATGCAAAGACATCTGAAGTCATTCAAATGTATATTTATGTACACTTTTGTGCATATATCGTTGTGTGTGGATGTGTGTGTGTGTGTGTGTATAAAACCATTCACTTGAGCGAGAGGCAGAGAAACGTATACATCAATGAAATATTTAGCCTACATTCCATTTTCCCTCCTCACTGTAAATGTCTTAAAAATAAGTTGGTCTAAAATTTCTGCCTTCTTGCCAGCTAAGTGAAGGATTTAGATTCTGAATTTCTTGGCTCCTTTTTTTTTTTCATTTTGTACATAAAATAATCCATATAGATGCTGGATTATCGTCTAAGCATTATTCAATCATACAAGCTCGGTACCTCTCCTCCTTGTAACGAATTCACTCAGTAAAATTAGCATAAGTATTTACCAGATTAAGCTGACATTTTCTTATATTGCAACATGAAATACGTTTATATCCAGAATTTCCCCCAAATAGCTTATACCATGAAGATATTGACTTCCTCCGCACTGTTTCATAGAAGAAAAAAGCGACAAGTTCACTTCTACTACTATTTACATTTTAAAAGAGAATAAATACATAGTATTTAAGTGATTTTTTAAGATCTACAAGGAGAAATTTAATTCTGATGCATCTTTAAAAAATAAACTAATAGATTTATGAAGATTTGTGAAGGCAGATAGATAGGAACAAATATACTCCTGAGGGTCTGAACAATTTTCCTTACCTGATGTATTATGGAAAAATTCAGAATTTACCAGTCTTCCTTCAGTCAGCTACATTTTACACTGACCTGTACTTTGAACTGAAAGGGAAAAAAAAAAAAGATTAACTGTTGCCAATGAAAAATATAAAATAATAAGCAGAAACCAGACAAACTGAAGGTAAAAATATACAATGGCTACAATAAAGATAAATATTTATTTAATGAAAGTAGAGGTTGTATTTCGACTGTAGGAATGTTTCATCCTTCCCTAAAAAAAAAAAAAAAAGGCAAGAAAGAAAAAAGCCAGAGTCTTTGCAAGCTCCTGGAGGGTTCCCATTGTCCAGGGCTATCGAGAGCCCAGAATGGCATTAACCTCACAAAAGACACATTGTGCAGGGGACAAAAAAAAGCCCCTTCTTCTACAATAACTTTTAGCTTTTTTATTTTTAGAAAATGACAAAGGTTTTGCAAGCACTGACTGGTGAAACCTGTAGCAAGCCAGGCTGGACTTGGCTTTATTGATCAGCTGTCCCGCATGGAAAAGCAGCCAGGAAAAGTTTGAATGGCAACCCAGATTTGGCTCATGGAGAGGAAACCTCCGATTTTTCTAAGTGTATTTTCCTCCCCCCCCCTTCCCCCTTAAATAAAAAAGCATTATCCCCAGAGTGAATTCAGAAGGATTAGATGAGGTAACTGCAAAATCCCAAACCGGTTCTCCCCCTAGTCTTGACTAAGAAGCTGTGTGCTCTTAAGAGCATTGGAAAAGCTCTCAAAATGAAGAATTACTTTCTAATCAAACAGATTTCCTGATTAGTTCCCAAATTCCTTCTCAGATAAGTAATTTTGATAGGCAGGGCAAAATAAATTTTTTCCCCAAGAAAAATAAGTTTTAGCGCATTCACCCTCTCTACCTGATGTTACAGGGTTCACCAATGCCCTCAAAAACATAAATGTTTTTACATTTGTTTGCAGATCACTTAAAGTGCAGATTGCATTTTATTTTATTCCAGACATTGTAATTTCAATGGTACTAGTTCATATTTAGAACTTACATAAATACATAGTTGTCATTAAAAAAATCTATTGCAGTAGCAGTGACGCTGAGGCTGGGTTTTGAAAGTGGGGGAAAAGACAGAGAGAGAGAGAGGAAGAGAGAGAGAGAGAGAGAGAGAGAGACACTGACTGACTCTTGTTCTTCCTGCATTTGTTTCCTTGCTTTTTGGAGGTACCGTGCACCAGCCTAAGTGATGGCTTTGATGTACTGGGAACCGGTACAGTAGCAGGGTCCCTGGCTGCTGTCTTTGATTCCAGGGATCTCCTTTGGGCTCTGGTGGGATGTACCGCTCCTAGCCTTTATCTGAAATCCATCCTCTCATTTCAAGCCCTTTGGCTTTGAGACTCTGTTCCAAACTCTTGGAGGTAGCTTTTTTTTTTTCATTAGGGAAGGGGTATGTAATTTCCCCTCTTTCTACACACTAGACCTTTCCTCGCTATTTAAATATATTGGTTTTCTTTCTTACGAATTTAGTCTGAAATTATTTTTCACTGCCTTTATTACATCCCTGCTTTTGATGGCAAAATAGCTTCCTGTGTTTTGAAAACATCTGCTTTCCAGGTTTTACACGAAAAAAAATTGCTTTTACTTTTTTCTTAAGTCCAGAAAGGTAGAAAGTTGGACTTGTTTCTAAATGCAACTTTTCCTTTTCTTGTCTTTCCCAAAGTGGCCCCCCTTTAAGTTCTGGTTCACTTTCCCCCTTTTATTTCTTCTAATCATCTCCTTTGCCTCTCTTTCCCTCTTCTTCTAAAGAACCAGAGAAGATTGATTGCGTCTTATTTCGGAAGAGAAAATTAGCATATTATATTTTTTGTCTAGTCTATGGTATGTGTTAAAGTTTCTTCCATATTTTCTTCATTCGTCCTCTGGTTTCGGGGGGAGGTAATTTTCCTCCGTTTAAAAATCTCAGATTTGCAATTTAAAGTGGCCTCTATTCTAAGCCTCTGGTCTTTCACTTAAACCTTTGCTTTAAGCTGTCCCACTCCATTATTACCCACCCCCCTCTTCTTTGAAGATGTTTTTTTCCTATTAATTTAAGCAATGTTGCATTTGCTTTAAAAAAAGAAAAAGAAAAAAAGGGGAAAGGAAATTACAAGAAAGAAGGAAAAGAGAAAGAAAAAAAAAAGAAAGGAAAGGAAAAATTATTTAAAAAAAAATCTTAGCGAGGTCCCTATTGTTGCTTCTCTGCATTTCACTTCTCGGTGTGTGTGTGTGTGTGTGTGTGTGTGTGTGTACGCGCGCGCGCGCGCGCGCTCGTGTCGTGTGTGTGTGTGTGTGTGTGTGTGTATGTGTTTTTAATACATGCATAAACTTTTGGTGCCTCTCTCCCTCTTCCTAGGCTCTTCTCCCATCCTCTCTTCCTGCTCTCCTTGCCCTGCTCATCACTTTCCCCTGGTTTTTTTTTTTTTTTTTCCTCCCTTCCTCCCCTCTGCCTCCCTCCACCTCCCCCTTTTCTTTTTTGCTGAATCTTATTGATCCAGAAGGTGGCTAATTAGCCCTTCCCGTCGTGCCTGGGTAATGAAGCACATGCGCACTGAATTAATCACAGCCATTTTTTGCAGGAAACTAATTAGCAGAATAAAGATCCAAAGACTTTTTTTTCTTTTCACTCATCAGCTCCCACTTCCAGCGCGTCCCCTCCGACCGCTGCAGCCGCCACCGCCGCCGCCTCCTCCTCCTCCTCCTCCCGGCCGCAGCCGCCGCCGCCGCCGCCGCCTGCTTTGCATCCCAATTACAGCCTAGAGCCGCTGCCGCCGCCGCCGCCGCTTCTCCTCCGTGGCCCCTGCCCGCTCCGGGGGCTGTAAACTCCCCGCCAACCATGCTGCTCGGCGGCAGCGGCGGCGGCGGCTCCGGCTCCCCGGCTGCGGCCGCCTCCCGCCCCGGGCTCCGCCGAGCGCGCTCCAGCTCCGCCGTCGCCGCCGCCGCCGCCGCCGCCGCCAGCAGCGCGTCCTCCGCCGCCGCCGACCCCCGCCAGCCGCCGCTGCTGCCTTGATGGGCTCCGCGGCCCGAGCGCCTCTTTTCGGGATTAAAAGCGCCGCCAGCTCCCGCCGCCGCCGCCGTCGCCAGCAGCGCCGCTGCAGCCGCCGCCGCCGGAGAAGCAACCGCGTAAGTGGCAACTTTTCCCTCTTTTTTTTTTTTTTTTCCCGCCGC
>PVHX01008299.1:7500-84449 GCA_004024805.1 Geosciurus inauris | reverse complement strand
TTTTGAAATAAAAAAAAAAAAAAAAAAAAGAAATAACTGGATTATGAGAGCTTTAATGTATTCAGAGCATTAAGCCTCTTGAATGGATTAACTGGGCAGGTTGAGGCAGGTAAGGTGTGGCTAAAGAAGGTAGGTCACTGGGGGCATTACTTTGGGGTATATATTTCATCCCTGGTCAGGAGTTCTCTGCTGCTTTGATTGCAATGTCCTAGTTTGTTTCCTTTGCCATTTACTTCCACCTTCATGTTCTACTTCACCTCAGCTGAGAGTAATGGAGTCAGCTGTCTATGGATGTGACCTCTGAAATGATAAGCCCCTGATAAACTTTTCCTCCACTATGTTGTTCTTGTTTGGTTTCTTGTTACAGTTCTGAAAAAGCTGACTAAAACAAGATGTATGGATTTTTGTGTGAGCACAAGTTTTCCCTTATCTAGGGGATAGATCACTGAGTCATAGGATCAATATATATACATAAATTTGAAATAAACTGCCAGCCAACCCATTTTCCAAAATAGCTGTATCATTCTGCATTCTCATTTGCAATGTACAAAAGTTTTGGTAGCATCACTAATACTTGGTACTGTTTTGTCTAGGTTAACTAATTTTGGCATATTATTATTTATTGTATTCCATTATAATCCATTTTATTTCCATAAGGTCACCCCTAGTATTAGTAATGTGGATTTTTTTCTCTCTTTGTAGGTAGTCTAACAATATTTTTAATATTACTAACTGATACAATTCTGATTTCGTTGATTTTCTATTGCTTTTCTATTCTCTATTTTGTTCATTTCTACTCCAATCTTTATTATTTCATTTCTTCTGCTTGCCTTGAATTTGGTTTGGTCTTCATTTTCTGGTTGGCTTAGGTTTAAAGTTATTGACTTAAAATCTTTTTCTTTATTAATATTGTCATTGACACATATGAATTTCCATGTAAGTACTTGTTATGGAGCATTCCCCAAAAGCTCATGTGTGAGACAAGATAAGAATTTTCAGAGGTGAATGATTAGATTATGAGAATTATAACCTAATCAGTGCATTGATTCACTTGTATGAGGTAACTGAGTGGTAACTGTGGACAGATAGGGTGTGGTTGGAAACAATAGGTTACAAGAGGCATGCCTTTGTGGTTTATATTTTGTCTCTAGCACCTTGCTTTCTCTCTCTGCTTTCTGGCTGTATGAACTGAGTAGACTGCCTCTGTCATGTCCTTTTGTCATGATGTTCTGCATTTTGGGCCAGGGCAATGCAGTTCATCAGGCATGGACTGAACCTCTGAAACCATGAGCCAACATCAACTTTTCCTTCTCTAAGTTGTTCTTGTGGGGTCTTCGGGTCACAGTAATAAAAAGCTAATTAAAACAGTACTGCTTTAGCTGCATCTCTTAAGTTTTATCTTTTGTTTATACTCATCACAAAGTATTTGTCATATGATTTCCTTGCTCTTTTGGTTATTTAGAAGAGTATTATTTAATAAATATTTTTAAATTGAATTATATAATCTACTTTTGTCAACAATTTCTAATTTTATTCTACTGTGTGAGAGAATAAATTATGTGACTTCAATTTGTTTAAATTTTTTGAGACTTGTTTTTTGGAGAATTTTCCATGTGCAGTTAAGAATATCTAATTTGCTCCTGTTGTGCAAAGTGTTCTACAGGTCTAGTTGTAGTGGTGCTTACGTCTCCTGTTTCTTTTTTATTCTCTGTCTATTCATTCCATTTATTATAGAAAAGGGGATATCGAAGTCTCCAACTACTATAGCTTAATTATCTTTTTCTCACTTCAATTATGTCAGGACTTGTTTCCTGTATTTTGGGGCTCTTTCCAGGTACACACATATTTATAATTGTTGTATCTTTCAGAAGTACCCCTTATCTTTAGAAAAAGTCCTTCCTTTCTACTAACATCTTTTTTTTTTTTGGTACTGGGGATTGAACTCAGGGGTACTCCACCACTGAGCCACATCCCCAGCCCTATTTTGTGTTTTATGCAGAGACAGGGTCTCACTGAGTTGCTTAGCGCCTCACTGTTGCTGAGGCTGGCTTTGAAGTCGTGATTCTTCTGTCTCAGCCTCCCTAAGTGCTGGGATCACAGGCTTGAGCTACCGCGCCCGGCTCTACTAACATCTTTTTAAATAAAACTTATTTTGTCTATTTGTATAGCTATCCTGGCTATTTGGAGTACTGTTTCCTAGTTTATCTTTCTCATTCTTTTATGTTCAAATTATTTGGATCTTGAATCTAAACTGTGCTTCTTGTAGACAGGATCATTTTTTCTTCTTATTCTACCATTCCCTGCCTTTTGCTTGGAATGGTTATTCCATTTACATTTAATACAATTAATGATAAAGATGGATTTCTGTTTATTTGGGGTTTTTGTTCATTGTCTATATGGCTTCTATCATTTTGTTTCTCTCATACTATCTCGTTGTGTTCATTAGATATTTTCTAGTCACTTTTATTCCTTTGCTTTCTTTTTTCTCTTATTACATTTTAAAATTATTTCCTTAATCATATCTGCTACTGAAAAGTTATTTCATATTTTTGTTCATCTAAGAATGGTTTAATTTCTTTCTTTGATAGTTGTGCTAATATAGAACTCTTATTTGATAGTCCTTTGTTATCAGCACACCATAAGTAATGGTTACTCTTCTTTGTTGCTTTCAATAGTCAATCTTTTTTTTTTTGGGGGGGGGCGTCTTTTTAGTTATATGTGACAAAAGAATTCATTTTGATGTAATTATAAAAGCATGGAATGTAATTTGTTTTAATTCAGTCCCCAATACTTCCCCTTCTCCCTCCCCCCGTTCACTTCCCTCTACTCTACCGATCTTTCTGCTATGTACTTACAGTTTTTTAATTTTTTTATTTAGCATCTTATGAATGTACATAATGGTGAGATTCACTGTGGTATATTCATATATGTACATAGGAAAATTAGTCAGATTCATTTCACTGTCTTTCTCTATCCCATTTCTTCTCCCTATTTTTTCTTATTGCTTTTACATAGAACAGATTTGCAGCTTCTTTCCCTTACTTTTAATATTATTATATTTGAAGTAAATTTTTTTTATACAGTCTGTATTTGGGTCATTTTAAAAAGTTCAGTTTGGAAAAAGAATATGTCCTTTAGTATGCTTAGACCATTTACATTTAATGAAACATTGTATTGTTTCTCTTGTTGCCTTTGTTTTTTAGTATTTTATTTAAATTATGTGTTTTGATTTCAACTATATTTCTTAGAAAGTTTTCATGGCTGTCCTTGAGAGGGGGTTGGGGATAGGAACATACATATATGTATCTATGCTCCTTTCAGGTAGTAAATGGATTGAAGAGTATGGCGAGTTTACTTCTGGGACAGGAAAGATCGTAGAATGAACTGGACATTAGTACCCTATGTGCATATATGATTACTCAATGGGTATAACTCTTCATCATGTAAAACCAGAATGAAAAGTTGTAATCCATTTATGTATGATGTGTCAAAATGCATTCTACTGTAATGTATAACTAATTAGAGCAGATAAAAAATAATTTAAGCAGGAAAAAAGGTGAACGGTAGATAGATGATAATTTTACATGTGATGAAAAGCATGAAAAAGAAAAATAGAGCAAGGGCAGACATAAGGTAGATAATAAAAGGGAGATACCTATTATTTCTAATAGGACAGTCAGGGAAGTTTTCGTTGATGTTACTTGAATAAATATTTGAATGAAGTTAGAGGGCAAGCCTCTATGTTAGAAGCAATTCTAAACACTGAGACCACTGAAATAAAAAGATTCAAAAGACACTAACAGAGGAGAAGACAGTTTAATAGGCCAGATGATTAAAAATAAATATTTCCTAATGACAGATTCAGAACAGAACAGACTCTGTTCATTTTCTAATTTCTGAATGCATAGGGTCAAATGATGGCCTTGGAAATAGAATCTCCAGCTTAGTTTCCTGACATGGAATATAAAAATTATTTTGAGGGCTGGGATTGTAGCTCAGTGGTAGAGTGCTTGCCTTGCATGCGTGAGGCCCTGGGTTCGATCCTCAGCACCACATACAAAGCAATAAAATATAGACATTGTGTCCATCAACAACTAAAAAAAAATATTAAAAAAAAAAAACTATTTTGAGAGTAAGGCTGAAGTACCAAGAATATGGAAATAGAATCTCCAGCTTAGTTTCCTGACATGGAATATAAAAACTATTTTGAGAGTAAGGCTGAAGTACCAAGAATATTCCCCCTTCTTAGTAGAAGGATGTCAAAGACAATGCATACTCTAGAAGAAATTTTAGAGATTGACTATATCACCAAAATTTAAAATACACAGTCACTCTATTTTCACAGACCAATTCACTTCATCACTGTGGCTAGTTGATCATGAAAATCTGCTGAAAACTTGAAAATTCAAACTTGTGGTAGATTTTCTTAACTGTAGCAAAATAACAAAATTTATTATAGGTCACAACTATATATTTAATCAAGCTAATGTATTTTTAAAGTTGTGATCACAGCTACTATAAGAGGCTGCTTTTCTTTAATGGAATGCATAGTTGTATGCTTATAATCTTAATGTAGAAGTAGATCAACTGTACATCTTGGTGATCAATCTGAATTCCAGAGATTTTAATGGCTATAGCACCATACAATATATCACAATAACAAGGATATGAAATAAGCTTTGGGAAAGGCTTTGAAAGTGCTGAGTTATATACATAAGAGGGAGAACAATGAACCTTCTGTTAAAACAGAGATTTGCCACCTAAATATGATTCATGGAAGTTCACTGATTTAAAGCACATTGGGATTATCTCCCAGAAGCAAACTTGCCATAGTCTTCAATCCATTTACTACCTGAAAGGAGCACAGATACAACTTCTTAAAACAACAACAACAACAACAACAACAAAACTCCACTGGAATTACTTCATAACATCATGCATCCCTATCTATGATCCAACATTCTTCTACTCAGTATATATTATAGAGGAACTCTGGTACATGTAAACTTAGAAGCAGACATGTCTAAAAATATTCACAGCAGCATTGCTCATAACAGGATACATAGTAAAAAAAAAAAGTTAAGAAACTGAGAATAATCTAATTATCTAAAACCAGCACAGGTAGAAAAATGCCAGTATATAAAAACAAGAGGATAGGCTGGGGTTATATGGCGCAGTGGTAGCGTGCTCGCCTAGCACGCGGGAGGCACTGGGTTCGATCCTCAGCACCACATAAAAATAAAATAAAGATATTCTGTCCACCTACAACTAAAAAATAAATATTTAAAAAAAATAAAAATAAAATAAAAACAAGAGAATACTAAACAATTAAAGCTAAGTAAACTATACCAGCATGCATCAATAAGAATAAAATTCAAAAACATGATATGAAACAAACTACATAATATACACAATGTAATTTCACTAATATAAACTCAAAAACTAAACAATATATTTTTCACCTAATTAGCAAGTCCATAAAGAGACCTAAAAAAATCAAGATCATGGTTGTCTCTCAGAGGCATGGAGAGTTGTTATGGTAGAGAACAGGCACACAAATAACTTCTAACCTAGTGGTATGTGTTCCAATCTAATGGTATGTGTTTATGATGGGTACATGGCTATTGATATATTTACTGTTACATTTTTTTTTAATCTATAATGCACAGTTTTTGTGTGTTGGCCTGAAAAGATACTAGTGTTGAGTAGGGCATGGATCAGTGAAAAGTTATTCATTAGATTGCCAGATAAGCTACTCTACCTTTTGGAGCTTATGACATGACAGAGTCAATAAAGCCTGAAGACTTTAGCTGAGACATAGAAATAAGAATTTAGTGGGTCCCACTAAAAATGAAGTGAAAGGTCACTAAGGTTTTGGAACAGTGTCATACCTTCTTCAATAAGTACAGCTATTCAGAAATAACTCCTAGATCCATACCAAACTGCTAGAGATGACTACTTGGTCATGAGACTGAGTCTGTCAGATTAAAGCTACTAGTCATGAATTAGGGATTATCTAGTTTTAAAAAAATCATAAAATTGGGTATACCATTGTAATATTACAAAAATGTTTTCAGATAGCTATTTATAACATTTGTCAACAACTGGATGTAGACTGCTATGCTATTATTGCTAACCTTGGAAATGACCCTCTAGTACAATGAAAAAGGGAAATCACATGTGTGGTCAAAGTGTAAGAGGTATATTTTGTTGTGTTGTTTACCTAGAAAGAAAGGTAACTTAAGAAAACTAGTTTCCTGAATAGAAAGATGAGCTAGTTTTCTAGTCAGTTTGGATATTTAATGCCTATAGTTAAATAGGGAAAATGGGAAAAAATAAAGTGTTGGCTAGGACAATGTATGCTTGTTATCAAGGATAAATTGTTTTGTTAATACACAATCAATATCAAAAGGAATATGGGGAGATGTGAGAGAATTCCAGGAGAATCACCAAGGGCTTAGAGTTTTCAGAAATGAAGATAAGGGTACATTCTAAACTCAAAGACTTCAGCAGATGAAGATGATTGTTAGGGAGAGGATCTAGAATAAATATTGGAAGAGGAAAGTCACAAATGAATACTGCCATGAAGAGCTAGAGAACCAAGAATGGTAGCCAGAACATACATCTTTTTCTTGTTCCCTACAAAATCATCATTATCAAAATTTTAAGAAAAATCCTCTTCCTTTCAGGTTATATTAGAATAGTGTCCCCTCCCTCCTTCCTCCTCCAAAATTGTAGACTTAGAGGACAGCAGTTCAGGTTTGGTTCAAATATATAGCTAGGTAGCTGGTTCAAACATATATCTAGGTAGTTGGTTCAAACATATATCTAGGTAGTTGTTGAGTTTGCTAGAGATATCCTTAGATTCTGCTCTGAATTATTTCCATTGTTAAGTAACAGAAATCCAACGTAGAATAACATGAAAATGAGAGAGGAAGGGAGGAAGTGGGTAATGAATTTTGCTGGGACTCCTAAGAACTGGAGTCTTGACTCTGAAGGACTTTATACCATCAGTTTATATTTCTTGTTTTCCTGTGATAGCGTAAGAATCATTTTCTATCTCTGGCTCATATTTTATAAAACAACGTAGAACATACATGGGCACTTTTCTCTGAGATCACTTTAATAGTGTTTATCATGCACCAAAAGATTGCCTATCAGATTTCTTCCAATTACGGAAGACGAAGATTCACTCAATAATATGGATATAGATCCCAATTCAAACAACTTTACCAAACCAAACAAGTCTACATTCTACTGTTAAATTAAAATGTAAATATACACTTGCAAATGCATTATACACACTATCAACAGAATTTCCTGCTTCCAGTCTTAAACAGGGATTGTGAGCATCAACTAAAAGCAAAATCATAATTAAAAATTATACATCAATACAAAAGATTTTCTGTTATGTCTGGAGTTTTTGATACAAAAATTGTAGCACTAAAATTCATAATTTTATTTGTATCTAGTTTGCAGATAATTTTTAGTATCTGTTTTTAAACAAAATACTTAGCCATTTTAAGTTATAATTTCTAATCAGTGGATATTATGTGTAGGAAATTCACTTATTTATCTATTAAGTATGATTAGAACATATTCAACTTAAGCATAAGCACTGCCTTTAGAAAAAACCACATCTTTAAGTAGGTACATAATATACCCACTAAAACATATATTAATGTTTATGGATATAACAACATATATTTAATAAATCTCATAAATATTTCAGTACTTTACTGTTAGCATTTGTCACTCTCCTTTTATATTATTTTGAGAAATGATTTATATGTTCTACTTAGTTCAATAGAAGACTTATATTTATATCAAAAATTATTTCATATTTAAAGCAATAGTTTTAACTATTGCATGATTTTATATGGGAGTTACCTTATTTTAATAAAAGATTACTTAACTGCTTTTGTTACTTTTGTGCCTTCTTGTTCAATTCTTTACCCTTGCCCAGAAATAAGACTACATGTTTGCCCTTTGTTGATATTGCTGCCCAAGCTCATTATCATGTGAATATTTGGTTATTGTTTTATAAATGTTCATTTTTTAGAAGCTCACTTTTTTTTCTTTCTCAACATGAACTTTATACTAGCCACATTCATTATCAGTGTGGCAGCACTGCTCTTCCTCTGCCTTTGCTGCTTTAAAAATTAATGCACTGTTATTTTCTGAATACTGCATAAGCTGCTTATGAGTACATTATGCTATCAAGCAAGCACATGCAGAAAAGCTTCCTAAACTGTTATTCTTTCAATGAAAATACAGCTGGTTCTGCTTCAAAGGCACATCTTTTCACCTGCAAATGGACTTGCTCCTACACTTATTCCTCAATTCATTGTCTTTTATTTGTGTCTGGAAATCTTTAATTGCCTTTAATTAGAAAAAAGTAAATTCAGTGCTTTAATCTTGCAAATACATTCAATCATAATTCTGTCTGGGATGAATACCAAGTTCTATTCACTGTCTGATCTCTATAACAAAGATATATAATTTATTGTCCATTTATATAGACCACACCAATTAAGATACAATAGAAAAGCAGAGAGATAAGAGTCAAAATATTTGAAAAGAAAAATTTGCAATCTAAATTTAATTACTCAAATGAATTATTGGAAGATGAGTTATTTACAGCATGCCAAAGATACTGACAAATAATATTTGCTAATCAACAGTAAAGACTTTTATATTGCCTTCAACATTTTTAGAATAATTTTGCATCAACTGCTTCAAATCCCTCCTCCCAGCTTCATAAGGCAAAACATTACTTGGAATCTTACTTCTCTCATATTACCAGAATTAGATATAAAAGAACAATACAATCTGTTGTATAATTGCCCAACTGCCATATGAACACAATTTTTATTTATTATATTACAAATTATATAAAACAACAAAAGATTCATTACAAACCCCAAAGTAAGTCTTTCTTAGGGATTTCTATAGTAATTCACAGTAGCTATGCCAATAAATAAATGGTCTAAATTTTGATGTCTTAAAGATAGACACAATTATAAATACTCCAATGAAAATAGCTAATTGAAAAATAATCAAATTAACAAAAGGATAACTCTTATAAAACTAGAAAAAATAAAAAATGGTTTCAGTGGATTGCCACCAGAATAATACACTTTTATATGTAGCCAAGCATACAGAATGATACCATGGTTCCAAAAAAGAAAAGAGGGGAGATGTTATCTATAAACATGCAATTTGCAAAAAGTATTTTCTCAAAATTTAGAGATTACTGCACTACAGAGAGCAAACTGGTAAATTAATCCTGAGAAATGAAAATCTCTTGCAAACTTTTTATTTTAATGACATATAAAGTTAATTCAAATAAATGATAATTTCTCAATGTTTATACAGAAAATCTTGGCACCAATCATATGTTACAAGGGCCACATCATCATTTAACACAGTACAAAGAAACAAGCACTAGCTGTTATAATATCAGGAAGTTAACCCATCAAGTTGCTAATGAGCTATACTTCCCAAAACAGTCATAGTAAAATGCTAAGCAAAAAGCAGCAAATTATACATGGAGGGTGTGAGAAATAGAAAGTCCATTTTCAGAATATAGTCTTTAGCCTTAATGTAAAATTGGGATTTAAGAAAAGCAGTCAGAGCAGGAAATACAGCAGAACAATAAAGAAATGCAACAGTACCATAACCTATGGATGTGTCAGATCCAAAGTTCATGCATCTGAACAGCCCTTGACAAGTGAGATGGTGAAACAGAATGTCCTAACCAATAGACACAGAAATCTCTCTGTAAAGAAATAGTTACTTAGGTGAAGAAGTAAGGGCTGCCTACATATCAGAATGCATGCATCCTAAGACCTTCCCATTAGAGAAGAACAAAGGGAGATGGAAATAACTAACAGTGGTATATTTCTTTAAATAAGCCAATAGAAGACAGTAAAACTTGGGCAAGCTTTGACAAGACTGTACACCCCATAGTATTCAGCCACTGAGGAACACGGGGAGGGATTTCGCACTCCAGGGATACAATACTGATTGTAACCATTCTGTGTGTGCTTCCTTGCCATACTTTGTTTAGTAGCATACCCTTTTGCAGAACTAAAGTTTGCTTTTCCAAGCTACTTCTGAATAACTGTGTGTGATTCCTTGTGGCACCCTGGTATTTCTAAGAAGGGGAAATGTAGTTAAATAAAAGATAATCAAACATCAAAATTTAGTTCGTACTTAGCAATCAAGAAAGAAGAGAAGAAGCTACTATATACAAGGTACGCTTGGGGATGTAATGAAGTAAAATAAAAGAAAAAGAATAGGATAACAGGGAAGATAAAACAAACTTTAAAAAAGTTACAGAAAATATATTTCAGTAAGTTTTCAGGTTGGCAAAGACCTTGCTTATTATTTCAAGAGATATGCTAGAATGATCAAGACTAATGCAAACACTAGGTTAAAAACAGATAAATAGAATTTTAATTATCTGAGATTAGGGAAGTTGCTTTATTGATATTTGAGCAAATATTTATTAAGTGCCCTCCATGAAAATCACCAGAGATGAGGGGAGGAAAAAAGAAAAATTCTGCCTTTAGGAATATTTAAATTTCATAGATACAAATAAAATACACATGAAAAATAGGAAAGAAAAACTAAATTTAGAATCTAAAAATTGATGCACTTTATATTAGTTGAATGTACCAGAAAAAATGAGAAAACAAAAAAAAGGAAGAAAGAAAAGAAGAAAGGAAAACTTAAAAAATTTAAAAGAATAAAAATAGCCCAAAATTTTCAAGAAAAGTTAGGATGAAGATTAGCAAGGAAAAGTCATTACATATATGAACTACAAAGTGAAATCGGGGAAATTTAGATTTTAATTCACAATAAACGTTATTGGATTAAAACTGCTTAAAAAATTTTAGGCTATATTAAAAATATAAAAACATTAAAGTACAGATGAAAATAAAAGGATAAGAAAAACAATCAAACTACTAAAGAAATGTGATTTATCAATATTAATATAAAACAAAAGACTCTAAGAAAAACTTCACAAGTAATTTATAAATATAGAGATCATCATAATAAGGGAAATATAATAATATATACCAATTTGCAAATGCTAAGCAATAATAACCTCGCTTCAAAATATATAAAGCAAAAATTGATAGAAAAGAAATAAAAATTAAAATCTTCATAGATTTAGGATACTCTAATTTTCCTTTTTTGTAAAAATTACAGCTAGAGTATACAAGTACAAAATAGAACAAACACCATAATTAACACAAGTATTACAGCATCCAAATATTAGAAAATACCTATGCCTTTTAAGCACAGAGAATGTTCATAAATTGACTACATGCTAAGTCAAAAAGAAAAACTTAATATAAAAGTTGATATCATATAGAAGGTACTCTGAACTAAAAACAAGGTTAAAAATCAATCTGAGGAGAAAAGATGTGAAGAATTTTTGTATGCAGTTGAAGTTAAGTTGTTATCAGCTTAAACTATACATTATGTGTTATTTTAGCCTCATGGTAACCACAAAGAAAAAAATAATGGTAGATAAAAACAAAGATAAAGGCATAAGTATTTCCCTATAAAAATCATCAAATTGCAAAGAAATATAGAAAGAGAGGAAAAGAGCAACAAAAGAAATATAAAAAGCATGAAAAACAATTAACAAAATGTCAATAGTCATTCCTTTTCTATGGATAATTACTTTAAGTGTACACAGATTGAACTCACCAATCAAAAGATTGAATGGCAAAATGGATTTTAAAAAAAGATCCAATTACATACTGTCAATAAGAGATTCACTTTAGATTTAATGGCATACACAGGCTGAAAATGAAGATATGGAAAGAGGACAGTATATGCAGTGGCCAAAAAACAGGTAGGGTCTCTATATTTGATAAAAATAAACTAGCATAAGAGAAAAAGAAAGGCATTACATAATGATAAATGAGTCAGTTCATCAGGAAGATGCACAATTAAAAATGTATATAGTTGTGTTTCAGTTTTCACAGAATTGCATGAGTTAGATGCCAAAATCCATGGATGTTCAAATCTCTTTTATAAAACAATGTAGTATTTGCACATAACTTATATGCGTTCTCCCTTATACTTTAATCATCTCTAGATTTCCATAGTAACTAATATGAAGAAATGCTTTGCAAATAGATGTTACATTGTATTATATTTTTCAGGAATATTGACAAGAAAATTGACTGCATTACAAATGCAGTTTGTTGTTCCAAATATTTTTATCTGTGCTAAATTGAATCCATGTATATGGAACCTATGGATATGAGTGACCTACTATATATTCACCCAACTTCACAGTATATATAGAATTGAAGAAAGAGTAGAAAGCAGTACAATATTAGCAGGAGACTTCCTTAATAGATAGATCATCCAGGCAGAAATCAAGAAGGAAACAATTAAATACCCTATAGACCAAATATATATATGACATTCCACCCAACAGCAACAGAATACACATTCTAGGAAATAAAACAAATTTCAACAAATTGAAGAAGATTAAAAACTCATAATATCTTTTTTTGGCCACAATGAAATAAAATTAGACATCAATAACAAAAGCAAAATGGGAAAATCCACAAAGATATAAAATTAAATGTTTAAATGTCCACTGAGTCAAAGAAAAATCAAAAGTGAAATAAGTAAAAATTTTAGACAGATGGAAACGAAAACATAATGTACCAAAATTTATGGAATGTAGAAAAAGTAGTTGACATTGTTAGAATGTCACTTCCAAAACTCATGTAGAAATGCAATCCCCAAATTAATGTTGATGATATTTGAAGGTGGGACATAAGGGAGGTAACTGGGATTACATAAGATCATTGGGGTATACCCTCATAATAGAATCTGTGACTTTATAAGAAGAGGAAGAGAGACAGTTGACACGTTTTCTTTGTGTTTCTATGAGATGCCTTTTACCATATCATGTGAAACAAGAAGGCTTTCATGAAATGTGGTACCATGCTGTGGGACTTCTCAGCCTTCTGAATAATGAGCTAAAAATATCTCCCATTTTTATATATCACTAGGTCTCAGGCAGGTTTTATAGAAATAGAAAACAAACTGAGACGGTAGTACTAAGAGATATTTGTAGTAATGAACACCACATTAAAAGAAAAGAAATAGCCCAATTAGACACCCTAACTTTACATCTCAGGAAATTAGAAAAAATAGAATAAACTAAGGGTAAACTTAGCAGAAGAAAGGAAATAATAAAAACTAGAGAACCATAAATAGAATAGAGAGAAGAAAAGCAATAAGAAAAATTAACAATATGTACAGTTTTTTTTAGAAAGTTATAACTGACAAATCCTTATCAAGACTAAGAAAAGAGAGAGAGGATTCAAATAAATACAAACATAAATGAAAAAGCAGACAATATAGATGAAGCCATGGAAATGAAAATGATAATAATGGACTACTATAAACAATTACATGCCAACAAACTGAGTAACTGGAAGAAATAGGTATATTTCTAGAAACATGGGCATATTTCCAGAAATTTAACAAAGATACAATTAAAAATAAATAGAAAACCTATACATATAAATAACAAATAAGAACACTGAATCAGTAACCAGCAACAAAGAAAATCCCCATACCAGAAGCCTTTATAGGCAGATTCTCCCAAACATTGAGAAAAGAATAATACCAATCTTTCTTAAATTTTTCAAAAAAAATTGAAGAGAGAACACTTCCGGATTTATTTTATGAAGCCAACATAACCTAGATTCTAAAGCCAGACAAAGGAAAAAAACAAAGGAAAAAAATGAAAAGGAAGTATAAAAAAAGAAAATCACTAGCCAACATTCCCAATGGACACAGTTACAAAATCTTCAACAAAAGTAACCTTCAATGTCACATTAAAAGATCATTCACAATGACCAAACATTTATCCCTGCATTGCAAGGATAGTTCAACATATGCCAAGCAGTCAATATGATACAGTATCCTAACAGAAAGAAAGATAGAAATCAGAGAAAAATTTCAACAGATGCCTAAAAAAGTATTTGATGGAATTTGGCACACTCTCATGATAAAGGTTCTCTACAAATTAGATACAGAACAAATTTTTGTATCTCTACACAATAAAGGCCATATATGACAAACCAACAGTCAAGATCATGTTCAATAATAAAAAAGCTGAAACTTTTCCTCTAACATCTTAAACAAAGCAAAGATGCCTACTCTCACCACTGCCATTTAATACATTATTATCTGGAGCAATTAAACAAGGCAAAGAATTAAAAGGCATTCAAATTGAAAACAAAGTGTAAAAATGTCTCTGTGAGTAGTATGATCTTTTATATAAAAGCCCCTGAAGACTCCACAAAAACACTGCTAGAACTGGTAAATGAATTCAGTAAAGTGGCAAGATATAAACTCAACATAAAGAAAATTAGTTGTAGTTGCATTTCTATACACGAACAATGAACTTTCTAAAAACTAAATTCAGGAACAATCTCATTTTGATAGCATCAAAAAGAATAAAAGAATTAAATACACAGTAGTAATAGACTTGTACACTGAAAAATCATAATAAAATATTGATGAAAGAAATTAGAGCAGATACAATTAAAGGAAAGATACTCCATGTTCAGGGATTGCAAGAATTAATGTCGTTGTAATGTCCATGTTACCTACCTATTGAATACAGTATCCATCAAAATTTCAATGTTATTTATTACAGAAATAGAAAAATAATTCTGAAATTCATATAAAACTACAAAAGATTCTGAATAACCAAAGTAATTTTGAGCAAGAAGAAAGCTGGAGGCGTCATACTTCCTGATTCCAAACATCTACTACAAAGCTACTATAATCAGAACAGTATGGAACTACCATAAAATTAGATATATAGATCAATGGAACAGTTTTATATAATGGATGGAACATTTTTATATAATGTATGGTCAAATGATCTTCAGCAAGAGTGCCAAGACTGACCAATGGGAACAAAGTAGTCTGTCTTCAATAAATGATGCTAGTTCAACTAAGTATCAACTTACAAAATAATGAAGCTAGTTTACCTTACACCACACACAAAACCAAGTCAAAAAGATTAAATACTGAAAGTATAGATAAAAAAATTAAAAATAGATAAGCAAAACTACTTTAAACTTAAAAGTTTCCACAGAGGGTAGAAAACAATGAACACAATGAAAAAGCAACCTATGGCATGGTAAAAAAAAAATATTTGAAAACCATATTTTTGAGAAAGAGTTAATGCAAAATATTTATATAACTCACAACTCAAGGGCAAAAAAACCTGATTAAAAAAATGAGCAAATAATCAGAACAGACCTTTTTCTAAAGGCAAGAAAATGGCCAACAGGTTCATGAAAATGCATTCAATTCCCCTAGTTATCAGAGAAATGCAAACAAAACATAATTGAGATATAGTGTTACTCCTGATAGGATGGGTTTAATAAAAAATATTTAAGAAAATGAAGGTAATATTGGTGGTGACAATATGGAGCACTACAAACCCTACCATTGATGGAGTCATTATGGTGATTCCTCAAAAAATTAAAAGTAAAACTACTTTATGATTCTCCAATCTCTCTCTTTAGCTATATACCCAAAAGAAAGGAAATCAGTACTTTGTAGAGATATTTCTTCTTTCATGTTCAATGAAGCATTATTAACAATAACTAAGATATGGAAACAACCTCAGTGTCTATTGGCAGATAACAAAATAGACATTGTGGTGTGTGTACATATATACATACACATATATATCTATATATCTATACACACATATACACATACACACATAAATATACATACATAATGAAATGTCATTCAGCCTTAGAAAAGGATGTCTTGCCACTTGCAACAACATGGATAAACCTGGAGGGCATTATGGTAACTGAAAGAGTCAAACACACAAGATAAAAATGTTACATGATCTCTTATATTTGGAATCCTGAAAGGAAAACAAAAGTCAAATACGTAGAAGAAGAGCGCTTACTACAGGTAAGGAGGGGGCAATGGGGAAATACAGGTCAAAGAGTACAAAGTTATAGTCACATAGGATGAATAAATTTAGGGATATAACATACAACAGGAGGACCATAATTAATAATGTACATAATGGAAAAGTGCTAAAAGTAGACTTTTGAGTCTACTCTGAGTACTCATGAAAGAGATAACTATGTAAAATTATGACTTTTAATTGGATTGACTAAAGTAATCATTTTCCTATATGTGTATATCTGTGTGTGTATATATTTACATATGTATATGTGTATACACACACACACACACACACACACACATATATCACTTTTCTAAACCTGTATATTGTTGGAAAAAACACAATACATTTTTAATTGGCTGTATGTATTCCTGATTATTATTCTGCTTTATCTGTATGTCTTTTGTTTTACAGGAAAATTTTTTTAAATTTATGGCATGTACATTTGTGCCATATTTAGGAACTAAATATATATTTTTTGATATCAATTATTTTAAATTATTTTCTGATTTCTCCTGGAACGTCTTTATTCTTCAGTTACTTAAAGGCATATTTTTATTAATTTATTATGCTTTTATTTTAAAAAGAATGAGAGCAGGGATGAAAGGGTAGGTACACAAAAGGAGAGATTTGTGAGTGGGGAGGAAAAGTTACCTTTTTTCTTCTGATTTCTAATTTTCCACACTTTCCTGAAGGAATATGTTGAATATTGATTCTTTAAAGTTGGAGGGTCCCACGGGAAGAAAGGAGGAAATCTGGACACAGGGTGGGAGGGGGGAGGGGGCGGGGGACAGTAAAGATGGTGGAATATGATGGACACCATAGTCCTAGCTTTATGTGTGACTGCATGTGTGTTGTGATTCTATATCACATACAACCAGAGAAATGAAAAGTTGTGCTCCATTTGTGTACAATGAATCAAAATGCATTCTGCTATCATGTAAACCTAAATAGAATAAAAAAAAAAGTTGGAGGGTCTTTCTTTGAGATCTAATATGTAATGCTGTATAAATATTGTGTAAATACTCACATACCACAAGTACACAAAGTATATATTTTTATGGTAAGCATGAATGAATATACTTTTTGCTCATAAAATCTTTATAAAGTTCTTTCTTTGTATATTTCTATGTATTACAGGTATTAGAAAAATTATGTCATAATATCATGCATAATTGCTTTTTTCTTTATCTTAACTCACAGGAGTGTATCAAAGGGAATTCACTGCTTACCAATTTGCTTTCTGTACTGATCAACAGGAAGTTTTATACTGGAAGCATCTTTTCTACCCATCTTTGATCTCCAAAATGCCTGCTGAAAAGAAAGAAAACATTTATAATGAAATCCTTAAAAAGACTATCTACAAATTTCAGGAATAATTTATTCCTTAAAATTCATTTTTAAAGCAATGGATAAAAATGCCTTTGACTTATTTCCATTAGCTATCCATAAAGAATACAAAATTCTTTCAAATAAATTATCAAGGATACAATTGCTGGTAATTAAATTCTCCCATCATTTGTTCTTGGTAACATTTATTTTATCAAGAACTATCAATGCTCAATTAAACCACACTGTTAGATAACATTATCTGTAAATGTGAAAATCACATACTATTTATTCAAATGGGCTGGGGCTGTAGGCATACTCTTGGTTGCATGTTTTGTTCCAATTACCTACCATATTGCATAAGATAAGAAGGCTAAAGTTTGAATTTCAGTAAGTTCATATTTTGTTTGTAGCCAAAATGGATGATTTAGGTTCTAGTGCTGCCCTATGTACTGAAAACAACAAGAATACTACCATTTATTTATATTCTCAAGCATACTATATGTGCTGCTTAATTAATCCTCAATATTATCTTTCAAATCATACTATTTTGGCCAAATTTAAATATTTAAGTAAAGATTATAATCTGCTCACTAAATGTGTATTCTACTTTCTTGCTTGCACAATTAGACTATACTTCCTAGCCCAATTCAAGTATATAATTGAGTTCTTTTTAAAGAAATTTGAATGGAAGTGATATGCATCACTTTCAAACTTGAGCATAAAAATCTCTCAAGCATAACCCTTCATTCTTTTTTCCCCTTCTAATAGGCTCAAATGGAAATGAACTCCAGATATACCTCCAAGTCACATTTGTAGAAACAGAAATTTGGTCAGTCTGGGGATGAAGAGGATTCTCATGAACTTCTTTACCATTTGTGGTAGAAAGCTTTTTATTGCTGTGATCAAAATACCCGACAAGAACAACTTAGAGGAAGAAAGTTTACTTGGGCTCATAGTTTCAGAGGTTCAGTTCATAGTCAGCTGATTCCATTGCTCTGGGCCTGAGGGGAGGCTGATAATCATAGTGGAAGGGGATGACAGAAGCATGGCTGCTGGGAAGCAGAGAGAATGCAGAGCCAGGGACTAAATATAATCCCTAGGGGCACACCCTCTCCCACCTACTTCCTCCAGCCATATCCTACATACCTACAGTGACCATCCAGAAATATATTCAAATTATTAACCCATTCAATATATAACCCACTGATTGGGATACAGCTCTTATTAATCTAATCAGTTTACTTCTGATCATTCTAGCATTGCCATATGAGCTTTTAAGGGGTCATCCCACATCCTAACCATAATAGCAACCTAGTATCCTACTATGAGAAAGGAATAAAATTTAGTTATAATTGAATTCTCATATATTTGTGGGGTTTATTCATTACAGACACAAGTTTGCTAAAACAATACCAACATTGGTGCCTAGTTGTTCCTCACTGCTTTTACTTAAGGTGCTATAAGGAAAAGATAAGTGAGGCAAGAACTGGTCAGCTCACAAGCAACAATATTCAGAAATAGAAAGTCCAGTAAATTAGGGACTAATGAGGTTGTAAATGCCAACTGCTAAAAACCAAATAGCAAGAAATAAAACTGAAAAAGACTTTGAAAAACAAAGACCTATTAAAATTTCTCAGCTCAAAAGAGAAAACAGAGGGGGTGGGAGACAGAAACACAAACAAAGTAAGATTAAGGATGCCACTGTCTCATCTAAGCCTATTATTTCAAATTACCTCCAAGTAGGCATTATTGGGTAAAAAACAGAGAATCACAGGACTTCTGAAGCGTAGAAACAAAGTGTAGGTTGAGAACTATATATAGGAAATAAATGGCATTACAATTACTGGCACAAGGAACTCATCAGAAACGGTACGAAGGTTTGTAAAATTTGAGGGAACTACATTTACCAAGAAAGCAGAAACTTGGTTTTAAAGGTCTAAAAATGAAAACCAATGCTTGAATCTCTACATTTAAACCAATAGATAGTAGCCCCAAGGAAGGTAAACTCCACTGAGTTTGTACTATCCAATTTATATGTGATCAAGACGGAAGAACAATCCAGAAGGCAGAACTATAAAGAATAAAAAATGAATGAGTTCTTCTGAAAGGATCATAACTGGAGTCTAAGCAAGAACCTTCTTTTGGTGAGGCTGGAGAAGGGTGGGTAAATTTCATGGTCTGTAAACCTCAAGTAATCACATCTCAACTTGGGAAGACTGTGCATTATTAGCTTTAGATCCTTGGTTTTGAACTGGATTCAGTAAATTATAAACTCTATCAAGTTTTCTCTTACTGAGGAGGCAGACGTGCATGGCTATTTTAGGGCCAAAAAGGCAACAATAGTAAAAATTGTTGGTTGCCCACTAAAATATATGTTTATGTTTTATTCCCCTAGGCACATTTGTGTACATTTCCTCTGATACTAGTTGTGGGCACATCACTGATTTCAGCCAATAGAATGTCAGTAAATTGCTTCCTACTTCTAGAACTGACATAAATTTTTTTCATATGTACTTATTTATCTGGCTGAAGTGGAAATGGGTTAAGAAATGATATAATGAGGATGGAAACTCTGTGACAGCCTGGATCTGGAATGACTGCCTAGAGGAGAGCTATCCAACCAACTTATTTTTCACTTTCATATTTCTGTGAGAATAAGAAATAAATTTGCAGCATTTGAGCCACCATACATTTCTTACGTCTACTTGTTACAGCAATTGGTATTACTTCAACTAAAACAAACAGGTAGAGATGTCTACATATAAATTGATGCAATTAACAAACTGCAAATATCCTAATAAGCATTATTAAGGTTCTCAAACACCAAGTGAATTTGAAATTTGTTTAGATCAAACTGCATTATATATGTGTGTGTGTATTTGTATTTTCATAGAGATAGCTAAAATAATACCATAAAACACAGTAAAAGGCATCTCCAATTTAATAAATTCTGTTTACATGTAAGAAAATTATAAGTTCAGCTAAAAACCTATCTTTCTAATAATAATAATCTTCAGATGTATAGTATGAAAGCAATATCTAGGAATGTAAATATATCCACAAATGACAGAATGTGAAAAAATTAAGCCTTTACTCTAATAAACCATTTCATTTTACATGTAAGATAACACATTCTTAAAATTTAATAAGTGAAACCAAGATATCACTAATCCTATAGTTACTTGTTATAATTCAAAACATTCAAAATAATTCTGTTAAGACAAGCACCATAAATAATGTTGATAGATATAATTTATTCATATAGAAAATCCATTTGCATAGTGCTTTTGCATTTATTAATTGTAGAGTTGTTATTTTTATCTTAATTGTATAGGACTAGAAAAGATATCATTTAATTTATGAGAAGTTAATTTAAATGAATAAATACATAAGATAATGTCCCTTTTTCAATATAGTTTTGTTTTTATCTTTATGGAATATGTGTAAATTTACAAAAAAAAAAAAAAAAATCAGGTTACTAAACCTATCTGCCAAAATGGCTACTCTCAATTTCCTTCCTGGTCATTTAAACCAACATCTCAGGCAGAGTTAACAATTTAGTGCCTAGTATTTTATTCATTCATTGCCTGTAGTAAATAAAAAGTAAGGGGTCCATTGAGAATATCTTTTCACTAAAGGGAACTGAATTTCACCAATTTGTATATGTGTTCCATATAACAAAAACAGCAAAGTATTTAAATTTTTATCAGGCGTGTGTTCTATAAACAGACACATTTTATATGTATAATTATCTCTGAATATAAAAACTTTAAAAGAATTTCCACCAAGGAGATATATTATCAATTGTTTTCCAATTTTTGTTCTTAATTATTTTAAGGATTGCTTACAATTTAAATTTCAAAAATTTAACTTTGCTATTGTCTTTGAAATTATATCCTATTATATAAGCAAAAATCTTTTACCAAAAGGTGAAACAAAAATATTGACAGAATAAACACTTTAAAATAACTTACGTGTAATTAGCTGCAACAAATACAAGAAAGTGAAAAATATTTTACTTTACTAATAAACACATTGAGGCTATTTTAAATTATCTCCATTAAGAGATACCCATTCATCTATATGGTGCAGAGTGTCAATGCCTCATATATCTAGAACCTCTAAAATGTCCTGACTTTTCTTTGTTCTTCAAAGCCTTGCAGTAATCATCATTCATTTCTATTGCTTTGATGGTTAGATAGAAAACTCCCAAGAAATCCAGGGAGACATTAGCACATACAGCCGCAATTTCTAATAAGACAGCTATTTGCATACAAGATCAGCCACAATTTAAAATGTGTTGTGATAGATGCGGAAAGGGAATAACAGATTTATATTAGCATGTACAATACCAAGATTGTTTTCACAATTTAATTCCTTAGAGATTATGTCTCATCACTTCCTTTTATGAAGAACGCTACATTCCCTGAGGAGTTAACTTGCTCTGAGACCCAGCTAAACTAAAATATGGATTAATAAGATAGTATTTATTATTTATGAATTTTGCTGTAGGAATGATTTCAGATTAAATCATCAGAGAAGTTTTGAACATTCTTGAAATTTGATGACACATATTTAAGGAAGAATGCTAATTTTATTTAATAACTAAATTGCATATTAAAATAATTTGTTAATTTTTTCATTAATTAAAACTTTACACTCTAAAACTTTTAAGATTTAAGATAGCATTTTTGTTTTTAATATACTTTCTTAACCTGAATTTAACATAACAATTTTGCCACATGTATTTTTAAGCACAATATGTGACCTTTTAAAACAAAGGTAGTATTATATTCAATCACATTCCAACCAAGTCATTTTATTGCTCATTTATACCTTTTTTATGAAATCCAGAAAGAACAAGTAAAGAAATAAGAAACCCAAAGCCTTCACATATGTCTCTGCTTCCAGAAAAAGCATTAAATCCAGACTGTGACATTTAAATATATATCAAAACACAGGTTATTAAAAGATTCAACCCATGACCATGGAAAAAATAATTATCTCAGTTTTTAAAGCTAAGAGAAAGACCTTCACCTAAGAAAATCCTCAGTTTAAGCATAAAGTTATGATTATGTAGAAATATTTGGTATGGCTGTATCAAAATTGAGAACTAATCATGAAAATACAACCACATGCTAGATGCTGGAGACATAATGTTGAACAAAGAAGATATTTGTTCCTGATCTTATGACATATTCACTGTTTCCAGAGTATTCAAAATTGAAAATTGTTCATGTAATTAACTTATTGTGTCATGCAAATTATGACATATTTCTTAAAGAAAAAATCCTTACCATAAAGATATATTAATGACAAATCTGAGTTTGTCATTTGTTCCTTACTCATGTTCCAGTACACTATCAATTTCAGCTTTAAATGTCCTTTCAATACATCACCACTTGTGGAAACTACACACACACACACACACACACACACACACATACACACACACATTTATCTATCTATCTATCTATCTATCTATTTATTTATTTATTTATACCAGGGACTGAACTCAGGGGTACTCGCCCACTGAGCCACATCCCCAGCCCTATTTTGTGTGTTATGTAGAAACAGGGTCTCACTGAGTTGCTTAGCGCCTTGCCATTGCTGAGGCTTGCTTTGAACTTGCAATTCTCCTGTTTCAGTCTCCCAAAGTGCTAGGATTACAGGTATGCGCCACCACGCCCGGTTTGGAAACTATATTTTACTAATGCACACCAGTAGCATCTCCAATGAGTAATCACTCAGACCTTGCCTGAGAGGCATTGTTCATGAATTAGGTCTCCATAGATAATTCTTTACACTTAGGGAAATGAAAAAAAAAAAAGATGATTTGAAATACTATCAGAGTATAAAGTAGACAATGTATGTTATAAATATAAAAATTAATATTACATTAAATAATGCTAGTTATTTCAATCTATTAATTGATTGCATTAATTAATATTAATACTGATTGTTAACATTTTAAAAAGTAAATACAATAGTCATTCTGAGGTATCCATGGAGGATTTGTTCCAGGACCCCTCAGAAACTTTTATAAAATGGCAAGTTTTTTTATAAAATGGTATAATTTTTGCATATAGCCTATGTATATCCTCCCATATACTCTAAATCATCTCTACATCTATAAGGATTACTTATACTCCTTTAAACACTCTAAAGGTAATGCAAATAGTTACACTTTACTGTTAAGGGAATAATGACAAGAAAAGAATCCCACACATGCTCACTACAAACACAATTTCTTTTTTTCAAATATTTTCAATTTGTAGTTAGTTGAAAGTACAGAATTGAAAATCTTGGGTTTTCAACTGGGTATGGAACCCTTGGATACAAGTCATTATTATGAGAAACAAATTTTTATATAAAACAAGAGAGCTGAACAGTAGTCTTTCAAACGTTTTCAAGATCAAATAACCTTTATTTTATATCAGTTATATTATCAGCTCATTTTAATTTTGCCAAATTAATTTTATTTGTAGCTGCACAAACAATTATCTAAAATTATGAATGTGAAAAGATTACTTCTAAAATCCTAATAACTTTCCAACATTGATATAAAAGTTCATAAAAGTGACTATAATATAGTCATCTTTGTAAGCCCAAAAAGTTATGCTCCAGGACAGGAATTATAATTCTTGGTTTCACCCTTCAGTCAAACTATGGAACTAAAATGAATTAAAATGCATGCAGTATCAACAAATAGTTCTAGAATTACTGTATTTCCTCATGAAAAACAAAATAGGATAAGACAAAAAACAAAGGAACTCAACCCCTATCTCACACCATACACAATTCAAGATAATCATGACTTAAACACAAGAGCTAAAACAATAAAGTTATTAGGGAAGAAAAAGAGATCATATTTATGACTTGGGAGAAGCAAATATTTCTTAGATATAACACAAATATCAAGAAACATAAAATAAAAATTAAAGGATAAAATGTGTTGCATCAAAATTAATTTTGTGTATTAAAGCATACTGGTAAAAGATAAATAAAGCAAGTTATATACAGAAAGTATTCATAATACCTATGTCTGACAAAAGAATTTGCATCCAGAATGTATAAGGAGTACTCAATAATATAAAAGATGCAGACCAGTTTTAAAAAGGGGAATAAAAGGTTTGGATAGTAACTTCACCAAAGATAGTATACAGATGATGAATAAGTACATAAAAAAGTTAACAGCATTGGTAATCAGTAAAATGCCAATTAAAATTGGAACTGAGATACTACTACACACTTACTAGAATGGTTCACGTGAAAAAAAAGAATATTTCATACACAACATACTGAAGAGGATGTGGATCAAATGAAACTGATATCTGGAGTATAAAACCAAACAACCACTTCAGGAAATTGTTTGGCAGTTTGTTACCAATTCAACTACCAGCAATTCTGCTCCTAATTTTAGGGTATAAATATATATGGCCACAAAAACATTTTGTAGAAGAATGATCATAACAGCTTTATTGACAATAGCCCAAAGTAAAAAGAGTACCAATGCTCATCAATAGAATTAATACACTGTGGCTGAGTCATACTGAAAAGAGCTAGAAGCATGATAGGCAGACAGGACAGTGTCTGTGTACAAAGTATCCGATAGGTCAGACAGCACATGAAAAGCACATGATCAACATCCAATTGGACACAGGGCTCACGATCACCGAATGCCTCACTCTGATTGGATGTAAAAACTTCTTTCCCTAAAAGTCATCAATCAGCCAATAGCTTCCAAAGGTCATCTCTAGCAACAGAATACAAACCCTTAGACAGTAACTACTCAGCAGCAACTCAATTGGGACACCTTCCTTATGGGAGCTCAGTTTCTTCTATTTCAATAATAAACTGATATTTTACTCTTACCCTCCATTGTCCATGGATCTCATTCTTTGGATCCACAAGACAGAGAACCTACACCTCGCTGTGTCTCAATACAGTGCAAAACAACCCCACAACCAACAATAAGAACAAAAATAGGGAATTTCCAACAGTGGCAATAAGTTACGAAAATATGCTGAGTGAAAGAAGCAATGGTTTCTTTGGACCCAAATTAAACAGGCACTCCTCAGTTTTGACAAGGCTGATCTCCTTAGTAAGTAGAAAAGAACTAGGGTTGAGGGAGATTTTGGTATTTTTGTTGTTATGCTTTGTTTTTACTCTTGAGGCTTGTTTCTAAATAAAGGTGGAAATTTGAATTGGTTTAAATAACTAAAAGGAGCCAGTATAAAATGAAGGGAAGTGGGGGGAAAATAAAACTGGACAAAAAGTAAAAAATGATTGAGAGTTCCAAGTAGATAGGAAGGGGTAGAATCCAGTACACATTAGTTTGAATAATCATATTAGACTACATCTTTCACTTTAATAGTAAAAAGGGAAACAATGGTTAAAACACACACACACACACACAAACGGTTTGAAGTTTGGTAGCCAAAAGTAGAGAAAGTTTTGGTAGCTCTGCTTTTATTATGAAGTAGGAGGCAAGATTATCTTCTATGAAAAGGAAGGAAGAAAGTCCAGAGATTTGAAAATCAGAGACTGGAATTGATGCTGTGGAAGAATGCAGAGTTATCTAAAAAGAAAAAAGGTTGAAAGAAAATACTACGAGATCAGATGGATTTGGGAACTGCAAACCTATAGTAGCACTGGACTGTAGAACTACAAATGTATTTCCTTCTGAGTGCTCAGGTGGCCAGTGCAGGCACAGGGAAAAGTAGTCAGAATAAGCAGAGTTTTGGTTCTTCTGAATGCATATAACAGAAGGGCAGTAAGGCAAAAAAAAAAAAAAGTTCAGGATAGTACAAAGAGTACATGAAGTGATATACCATGGTGTCTAAAGCTAGAGGCTAGAGAAGAAAGTGAGGATAGCAAGGGTTTTGATTTAACCAGAAATTTGATCAGTTTTTGGATTTTAAGGTTTAGATGATGTCAAACAACCAAACTTGGGAGTAAAAGATAATTTAATATTGACAGTAGACGAATTACAGTTTCTTTTTTAGAGAAGAACTAAAGTTATTAAATAGTGAGTATGAGGTATTGATATTATTAAGATAGTGCTTGTTTTGGGTAGAAAAATATGGCAAACAAAGTAAAGAACTAAGGGAAAGGATAATGCATGCATTATTATACATGTGAACAGTGAAAGAATAAGAATGGTGGCAGAATTTGGGCTTGGGCACAAAAAATAACTGTGAATTAGGAAGACTGAGGAGGGACCTGGATGCCCATAGATGCAAGGGGGGGGGCGGGCAGTACAGTTAAATGGAATGAACCACAAAGGAGTTGGGTGTTTCAACTTGCTTATTTTTTGTTTTTTTCTATTTTTTGTTTGTTTGTTTGTTTTTTAAACAGAAAAGTAAATGATCTAGAGACAGCAATAGAGAAATAAGATAACAATCAAACCCTTGATTCACAGGTATGTGGAAAGTTAAAGAAAGAATAGTCTCTGTTTAAGAATGCTTCAGAAAAATGGTGTCTATAACAAGAATCAAGTTTAATCTCCCAAAGTAAAAGTAATGCTCAATGAAGTGCTTGACAATGGAGAGTTCAGGTGTGATTTAAAAAATATGAGGAGGAAAGAGAATAGCAGGAGAGTGACTCATGCAAAAGAATCATAGTATAATGTGGGGCATAAGCATTCACAGGACAGGAATGTGTAGTCCCCAAACTGTACTAAATGCTCAGATCTCTCAGGAGTCAGCTGGCCTGGGTAAATACCAGTTCATCTGGGAAGGGTTGGTAAGCTGGAATTTAGCACCAGTACACCTACAAACAGGGCAATTCAAGGATGTAAGTCAGCATTTGTAAAAATGTAGCCATCTTCCCCAGTCTCTGAGATGAACTGAATGCTCATTAAAATGAATGCTCCTGGACCCTATCACAGTTCTGAATCAGAATCTCAGGGGCTAAGGCCTACAGATCTCCAATTTTGCTTTGCTGTTAGACTTCCCAGGTGATTGCTATGACCATTAAAGATTGAGAACCACTGCTTTTCTTTATAATAAGCTCACAGATAATTCTTTTGCATGCTGTAATTTTCAAAGACCTGTTGGAAGTAGATGTGAAACTTGACCAGGGTCTGTGATACCCCTTATCCTCTTTGATGCATGGTGAGGTCTGGTTGGGGAAGCATGACTAAATTGTGGTAGTTTTTTATGATTTGCTTTTAATTTTTTTATTAAATAAGCTTTTTCTGAATGCAACAGAGTCATCAAGGCTTTTTTGTAAGATATAACTGAATCAGATACTTTTTAATAAATTACAAAGACTGAGAATTTTGAAGATCATTAATAGAATAAGGGGGAAACTAGCTATAATCCAAAGGCAATCCACCAAGGGGGATATGTAGCAAGTAGAAAGTAGTAATACTTGGTGTTTGACTTTTTTAGAATTTAGAAGCATCCTTGGATGGAGGCATGAGGCAGAGGGAAAACTGACAGACAATGACAGTACTTTTTAACAAAAGAATAATTACTCAAAATACAAAGTCCAAGATCTTACCCTTTAAAAATAACATGGCTGGGGAGGAAACAAGGAGGCAGCATGTTCAACAAGATCAACTCCCTGGAAGTTTTCAAACACAAGGTAATGCATGTATGGGGTATGTGGTGAGGTTGGGAGTGAGGAAGTGTTGTTACAAAACGATATGATAAAATGTTTATAATTGCCATAAGAAAACAATGTCCTTGTTTTTCACAAAACCTAACATAATTAATTGATCTAAACATAATTACATCACAAATTCCTTGGCCCCCACCAAAAAATACCCACAAATATTTTACTTACTTTCATTTTTAATACCTTTTTAATGCACAGATTGTTGTGGCATCTGGACACATGACACACTTGAAAACAACACATTAAATTTATACTGCCCAGAATAGACAAAAAGCTGCCTTGTGTGTACCATCAACAATGCTCATCATTGGAGGAGGGGGTGCCACATTAGCTGAGTCCACTAGAATTATTATTTAAAATTCTGAACTTTGCACAAATATAAAAGGGGTAGTTACTTCAAATCTTAGAGGCCATATAAAGGATTTTCTACTGAGTGAGTAACTCTTTTCCAATACAGGAAAATGATTGTTATAATCACCAAGTGTTTTATTTCAACAAAACAAAAACATGAAGTGTACTTTGGTTAATTTCTTGTATATTTGCAAAAGGAGATTGGTTGGTTAATCTAGGATTGGTCTATGAGACACCTATTATGAACTTGTAGTCATCAAATTAAAAGGTCATTAATCACACAGATTATACTATTCTCTAAATAAAAGTTATTTTTTATGAAAATTATTCTTTCAAAACAGTTTCTAAAGGTTACAATGAGATAGTATCAAATTAAAATAAACTGAAGACCCTGTTTTTATTATCACTAAGTACTGATAGAGACACATATAAAACTGTAAAACTGACTTCTACAGTTCTGGCATAAAACTAGTAAGGTGGGGAGCTTCATACAAGAGCCTAATGAGTCAAGAGGAATGAGAAGAAGCAAGAGAATGTTTGGCTTTAGGGATTCTGAGGCTGAGCAAGACCAGTTTCATATTCATTTTGACTATTAACTAACCCACTTTCAGTCTGGTTTTCCTTATGAGACAAAGAATAACTGAAAACATTACGAATAAAAGTCACAAACCTCGAGTTTTTAATGTACATAATCACTTTAAACTGGGTTATTTTAAGAGAGGTCTAGGAGACCCAAGGTTGTTTCAGCTTTCATATAGATAATATAATCCTTACTTCCTGCAGCTAGTACCAAAAACTGTTGGCAACTACTTTTAAGTTTCCAATAATTGTTTCTGAAGCAAAGATTTATTAGTAAAAAATTCATTTTTATCTGTTTAGCCAAAATGTTAGATGAATTTGATTAGGAATTTCTGAAGAATATGTGTTCAGTGTAGATTAAATGTGCTGATATACTAGAAATATGATAAGTTCATAAAGTCTACTGAAGAGCCTCTGAGTCTGTACAGGTGCCTTGTCAGTCTCTAAGAGAGGACTTAAATATGCTACATTTCCCAGTGTTATTTTTCCAAATTTTCAAATTATGTATATCATCCCATGAAGCCCCTGTTTCTTAGAAATTTTAGGTTATTAGAAAGCTGATTTAGAATTATAAGGGAAGAGAATAAGCTTTTAGTTAATTAATAAAAGATATCAATAACTGGCTGCAACACAGGCTTATTTATTACTTCCTCAGATTCAGATGATCCTATTAACAGAGGCTTATTACAGAGTGGCTGTATAATTTACCATCCAAACCAGGACACTTTTGCGAATGCAAGGGGCCCCACTACACTACGACAAATGTATAAAATAGGACAGCTGGGATATATCCTTGCCACAACTATGAAACACAAGTACAATTTACAACACACCACAGCTAAACTAGTTTCTGCAATAAAAGGAAAGGAAGGCAAGTCTTCTTTTGCAATACTTATGTTGCAGGAAACACTCATATTTTAGACATTTCTTGCAGCAAATACAAGAATATAAGAGAAGGTTGTGCTATGAGAAAAAATGTCATTATTTACAAAATTACTCTAAGGCATGTGGCACCACTGAGTACATAGTTCTAAAATATTAAGTTGTTGGTTTCCAAAGTAACACTTTTCCTGATTCTCCCCTTCATCTTGATTTTTTCTTGGCCTCCTTCATAAGCACTCTTTCTCTGCCTGTGAAACACAGTTGATGTCCCCATAGTTCATCTGTTCTAAATAATGGGCCCTCCTTCGGTGACTCATTCTTTCAAATATACACTAAGGTCCTGTCTTCCTAGCCCTGACTTCTTCTATCATACATTCAGAATCATTCTGACTGAGAATGATCAACCTAATTTTCTCATTTATCCTTTGTCTAGCTTTTTCCCCCTCTGCTTTCTCCTTCAACTTTTGGTCTTCACTCAACTCACAAATGTATCACAGGAATATCATAAATACAGTGTTGTTCTTATTGCATGATGTCCTCAATTGGTGGCGCTAACTTTGATTACATGACTAGGGTAGTTTCTTCCCAATTTCTCCACTGTGAATTTAAGCTTTTCCCTTAGTAATTAATGTGTTTACAACAAGTTTTAAAATTTTTATATCTTGTTCTTTATCAAATTTGCAACTACTAATTTACAATCTATTGATGTTTCTTGAATTATTTAAACTCTGACAGTTACCAAGTGATTATTCCCTGATTTCATCATTCCTATCCCATTTATTGGTGTTACACTATGTACAAGAACATTTGCTTCTCCCCATTTATTCATTTAAGTGTTTATAGCAGTATATAATCATAGATCACTGTTTTGTTCAATAAGTTAGATTTCATTTATATCATTTGTTTATTCTGATGCCCAAGTTGCTTTGGAATTGACCAGTGGAAAGTTTTTCAAGGTGATTTGTGTCCTTTTGACATATCACCATAATTTTAAGACTTCCTTACTGTCTAGCACTTAATATATTGATAGATTATCCTGAACTTTTCCTACGCCTGCTCTTGAATCTGTTATTTTTCCGAGATGCCCAGTACACTTTTATTTGAAAATCATATCTAGAAACAAAAATCTGGAGTCAAGGTATACTCATTTCTAGTGGAGAGATACTGTTTCCAGGTCTTCTAAATGGACAGTGCTTAGAAATATATGTATTGGTGTGAAATTGATACTTCCAATCCAATATCACCAAGTTCTAGCCTTGCCCATTCCACAATTATGTGTGTAATTTTCTTCTCTGACATTGAGAAAACTGTTGGATATAGTTATCAATATGATTTTTTTATATTGGATATTTTGTATACTATTTAGTAAAAGAAAATTAATACCTAAGTTTTTTTTTTTAATCTGTGAATCTCTTATGAAAAATTGATAAAAGCCCATTTGAACCAAATGTTCCAAGTAACTAACCTGGGATGATATGGACCAACTGGAAGATGATATTAATATCCAATATTAAATACCCATACAGGCCTGTTGCATTATTTTACACATTATGGACATATATGTTCCACACTATGGTAAGGAAAATGAGACTGTACTTAAACCAATAATGCTTATCTCTCGAAACTGACAGTGGCATCTGTTTCCCCTAAGTATATGGCTGTCTGCAGCAAGGGTAAATAATGGAATATAATAATGGAATATACTATATTCCATTATTTAGAATTCTAGATAGGAAACTAAAAGTGTCATTTTAATATGTAGCCACATACTGTGTGTGTGTGTGTATATATATATTTATATTTGTACATTAAAAATAGTTTAGATATACCAAATTACTTACATTCAAGACATATAAAGTGAAATTGAGTAAATAAATTCATTCATCACTTAAAACAATGATTTTCACATTTTGACTGTAAAATATACAAATGAGATTTTACTCACTAAATTCTTTATCTATTTTAATGGCAGCCATCACTAATGCTAATTGTTAGTCATTTCAATGTCTATGATCTATTTCAAGTAACACATTCCCAGATCTAACAAAAACATTGTAAGAAAAGTCACTTAAGCCCATACAGAAGGAACAAAATATAATATAGATTTGTCTTTCATTCTCTCTATATATAGCTAAGTACTTCGGGAATAATAAACTGAAAGAAAAAGTTCTAGTTTGGTACATAGTTTCAAGAAGACATTCAATGTCCATCCCTTGGCAAAATAAAAAATAGGGAAACATTCTAGGTCAGAAGGCATAAAACCTTAGTATAACCATATTATTTTAAATAAAACACTGAATGGCCTTGACAAATTCATCTGTTTCCCTTCTTAAAAAATTTCTAAATTCCTTTCCAACTCAAAATCTGTATATATGAGCCTATATACTAGGATGTAAATAATTATTTTCATGCCCAGAAACACATTTTTGCATATTAGAATAAGCCTAATAATACTATATAATTTTAAAAACTATATCTTTTATTTTTTTACTTTATTTATTTATTGGTACTGGTGGATTAAAGCCAGGATGCTTTACTACTGAGCTACATCTCCAGCCTGCTTTTTAAAAATGCTTATTTATTTATTTATTTACTTACTTACTTATTTATTTTTAGGCAGGGTCTTGCTACATTGCTGAGGATCTCACCAAGTTACCTAGACTGGCCTCAAAATTACAATCCTCCTGCGTCAGCCACTCAAATTACTGGGATTACAGGTACACCTCACCATGCCAAGAAAACACATATTTTAAAACCAATGAAAATAAACTTAATCTAAGAAAATAAGGAGAAACAAAGAGCTGAAAGCAACCATCAGAATACCTTCAGGGTTATTTCATTTCTATAGTTTCATCATTCTGTATAACTTATTTAAAAATAGCTTTATTAGTAAGTAGATGCGAACAGTATAAAAATAACTACTATACATTCAATTAGATAGAAGTTACATTATATGGAAAGGGCATTATATTGAAGTACCAAGTGATTATATCATTACTACTCACCAATATAAGTTTTTCAAACTGGTAGTTTTTAAACAGAATGTGGAATTAAAACTTATATTTACAAACTGTGATGCAAATCACACATTTATAAAACCACTAAATTGTATTACCAGCAAAATATAATAAAGAAATTGAGGATACAGAACTGAGAAAACAATGTGGAAACCATTAATGGGGAAAATCACGGAGTTATTACTAACATAACTAAAATACAGAATGTAGAGAGAAAAGAAGTACAACCAAGGAGCATAATCAAATATTTCAGTTACAATGGATTTAACAGAAAAAAAGGATTTCTCAGATATGAGCCAAAATACATATGAGAAAACAAAAAATTCTACCTTGGTGGTTTTCTATCTCCCATCTTTTATTCCCAAATTCCTACTCTGTCAAATGTGGAATGTCTTTCCTAAGACATTTCATTTTAAAAGATGTCGAAGTACTGCTGGATAGTGATAGCTGAGCTTTCTAAAAGCATTCAGTTTCACAAAAAGGAAAGAAAACAAAAAGTTAGCAAATTCTGAAATGAAAATATAGATTTGAAACAAATTGTCCAAAGGAAAGATTCCAACTTTCATATTGTAGATTATGGAGATCCAAAGACTTTATTAGCAAAATGTATATAAATTGTGGCTAAAATAAAATAATGAGGGTTTTAGTTACATGAGTGTGCATTTTTTGAAAATCCAGTGTCTACACTATTATGTCATAAGCATGTTCCTGTACGTATTATTTGTCAATTAAGTTTTTTATTAAAAAAGAAAAATGATGTTTAGAGTAAACTTCAATTTCAATAGACAAAAGATTGAAAAATGAACTAAAGAGAAATTACTAGAAAAGGAAGATAAAGTCCTTCAAATTACAAGGAGTGATACAATAAGCCAAAAGTAGTAAATAGTGAAATAGAAAACAAAGATTCCAAAGAGATGAGTAACAAATGAAAATTGATCCTTTAACTAACCTTGCATCCCTGGGATGAACCCCACTTGATCATGGTGTACTAGTTTTTTGATATGTTTTTGTATGCGATTTGCCAGAATTTTATTGAGAATTTTTGCATCTATGTTCATCAGGGATGTTGGTCTGAAGTTTTCTTTCTTTGATGTGTCTCTGTCTGGTTTTGGAATCAGGGTGATACTTGCCTCATAGAATGAGTTTGGAAGGGTTCCCTCCTTTTCTATTTCATGAAATAGTTTGACGAGTATTGGTATTAATTCTTCTTTGAAGGTCTTGTAGAACTCAGCTGAGAATTCATCTGGACCTGGGCTTTTCTTGGTTGGCAGGCTCTTGATGGCATCTTCTATTTCCTTGCTTGAAATTGATCTGTTTAAGTTGTGTATGTCCTCTTGGTTCAGTTTGGGTAGGTCATATGCCTCTAGAAATTTGTTGGTGTCTTCAGGGTTTTCTATTTTACTGGAGTATAAATTTTTGAAACAGTTTTTAATTATCCTCTGTATTTCAGTAGTGCCTGTCATGATATTTCCTTTTTCATCACGGATTTTAGTAATTTGGGTTTTCTCCCTCCTTCTTTTCATTAGGATGGCTAAGGGTTTGTCAATTTTGTTTATTTTTCAAAGAACCAGCTTTTTGTTTTGTCAATTTTTTGAATTGTTTCTTTTGTTTCAATTTCATTGATTTCAGCCCTGATTTTGATTATTTCCTGTCTTCTACTTCTTTTGGTGTTAATTTGTTCTTCCTTTTCTAAAGCTTTGAGACAAATAGTCAATTCATTTATTTGTTGACTTTTACTTCTTCTAATGAATGAGTTTAATGCTATGAACTTTCCTCTTAGCACTGCCTTCATGGCATCCCAGAGATTTTGATATGTTGAATCAGGGTTTTCATTTGCCTCTAAGAATTTTTTTATCTCTTCCCTGATGTGTTCTGTTATCCATGCATCATTCAATAGCATATTATTTAGTTTCCAGGTGTTGGAGTAGTTTCTGTTTTTTAATCTGTCATTGATTTGTAATTTTATTCCATTGTGGCCAGATAGGATGCAGGGTAGAATCTCTATTTTTTTTGTATTTACTAAGACTGGCTTTGTGACATAACATATGATCTATTTTGGAAAAGGATCCATGTGCTGCTGAGAAAAAAATGTATTCACTTGTTGATGGATGGAACAATCTATATATGTCCATTAAGTCTAAATTACTGATAGTTTCATTGAGATCTATGGTTTCTTTATTAAGTTTTTGTTTGGAAGATCTATCCAATGGTGAGAGAGCTGTGTTAAAGTCTCTAAGTATTATTGTGTTGTGGTCTATTGATTCTTGTATTTGAGAAGGATTTGTTTGATATCCATAGAAGCCCCATTATTTGGGGCATAGATATTTATGATTGTTAATGTGTTGTTGATGTATGATCTCTTAAGAAGTATGAAATGGTCAGGCACGGTGGTGCAACCCTGTAATCCCAGCACTTAGGGAGGCTGAGACAGGAGAATCGTGAGCTCAAAGCCAGTCTCAGCAATGGCGAGGCACTAAGCAACTCAGTGAGACCCTGTCTCTACATAAAACACAAAAAATAGGGCTGGGGATGTGGCTCAGTATCAAGTGCCCCTGAGTTCAATCTCCAGAACCAAAAAAAAAAAAAAAAGAAGTATGAAATGACCTTCTTATCTCTTTTCACCATCTTTGTTTTGAAGTCTACTTTATTTGATAAGAGGATGGAAACTCCTGCTTGTTTACGGGATCCATGTGAGTGATATGTTTTTTCCCACCCTTTCACGTTCAGCCTGTGGATGTCTTTTCCTGTGAGATGAGTCTGTTGAAGATAGCATATTGTTGGGTCTTTTTTTTTTCCTAATCCAGTCTGTCAGTCTATGTCTTTTAATTGGTGCATTTAGGTTATTTACATTCAGGGTTATTATTGAAATATGATTTCTAATTCCGGTCATTTTGGTTTGTTTTGGGTTTTACCTTGACTCGTTTTCTCTTTTGAATGGTCTTTTCTTTAGTGTAGTTCCTCTCTTTGTAAATTTTCATTGTTGGTTATCATTTCCTCCTCCTGGAATATTTTGCCAAGAATGCTGTGTAGTGCAGGCTTTCTTGCTGTAAATTCTTTTAACTTTTGTTTATAATGCAAGGTTTTTATTTCATCATCAAATCTGAACTTCAATTTTGCTGGATATAGGATTCTTGGTTGGCATCCATTGTCTTTCAGGGCTTGGAATATGTTATTCCATGATCTCCTGGCTTTTAGGGTCTGGGTTGAAAAATCTGCTGACATCTGAATTGGTCTCCCCTTATATGTTATCTGGTTCCTCTCTCTTAAGACCTTTAAAATTCTATCCTTATTCTGTATGTTGGGCATTTTCATTATAATGTGCCTTGGTGTAGATCTGTTGAAATTTTGTACGTTTGGTGTCCTGTAAGCCTCTTATATTTGATTTTCCACTTCATTTTATATATTTGGGAAATTTTCTGATATTATTTCATTGAAGAGATTGTGTATTCCTTTGGTTTGAAATTCTGCGCCTTCTTCTATCCCAATAAATCTTAGATTTGATCTTTTGATGCTGTCCCATATTTCTTGTATGTTCTGTTCATGATTTTTTTACCATCTTCACTGTATGGTCAAGTTTATTTTCAAGATTGTATATCTTGTCTTCATTATCCGAGGTTCTGTCTTCCAGGTGATCTAGTCTGCTGGTGATGCTTTCTATTGAGTTTTTTATTTGGTTTATTGTTTCCTTCATTTCAAGAATTTCTGATTGGTTTTTTTTTTTTTTCACAATCTCTAGCTCTTTCTTCAAGTAATCTTTTGCTACTTATAATTGCTCTCTTATCTCTTTGTTAGAATGATCAATGGTTGCCTTTATTTGCTCTCCTATTTCTTTGTTGGATTGATCAATTTCTGCCTGTAATTGCTCTCTTATGTCAATCTTTAATTTGCTGATCATTTTAATTATGTACATTCTGAATTCTTTCTCTGACATTTCATCACTGTGTTGTCAATGGATTCTGTTACAGTGGTATCGAGTTTTATCTGGGGCACTTTCTTCCCTTGTTTTTTCATGTTGACTGTGTATCTTCCTTTCTTGCAATACCGATCTGAGGTATTGTGGCTTCTATCCTATAATCCTGTATTGACACCCCAGATTACCTGTGTCTCACCTTGGAGCTACTTCTGTTCCCCCAGTGTCCCCAGATGGGCACTACTGCCAGTAAAGTTGGTGGCGGAGGTAGTGGACATACCTCTAGAGGGCAGTCAGAGTAGCCTTGACTGGGCTCCTGAGGCGGCCCCTGAGGGCTGTTTTGCCCCTTTTTTGCACTCCTGCTGGTGAACAGGAACTCTGGAGCTGAACTGGAGGCGGGCCCAGGTCTCACTTAGGCAGGGTCACAAGCAGGAGAGTCTGTGTGTGACCCTTACATTGAGTGAGAGCTCCCCTGGGGCTGGAAGCTAGCAGGCTCTGGTCTGCCTTCAACTAGGCACCCCTGACATTCCCTAAGGGCAGCTTTGGGCCTTCTGTCTTGCCTGACCACAGGAACTCTGGAGCGGAACTGAGGTGGGCCCAGAGTGCACTTGGGTGGGGCCTCTTCATGCTGGGATCTCTGCAGGCCACTCTTACCCTGGGTGTGCCTTCCTCTGTGGCTGGTAGCTATCAGTCTCTGGTCAACCCTTGGTTGGACACCCATGGAGTTTCCTGAGGTGGATTTGTGCCCTCTGTGGCTCCTGCTGGTCCGCAGGGCCTCTGGAGCAGAACTGGGGTGGGCCCAGGCTGCAGTTGGGCGGGGCTGCCTCATGCTGGGGTCTCTGCAGTGACTCTTACCCTGAGTTTGGGCTCCCCAGTGGCTAGCAGTAGCAGTCCCTGGTCTCCCTTTGGCTGGACACCTGTGGAGTTTCCTGAGGGCAGATTTGGGCCCTTTGTGGCTCCTGCCGGTCCTATATTCATTTTTAATTTATTAATTATTCATCTGTTTAACATGTTGAAGTGGTTACTCTAGAATTTACCACATACATGTATAACCTATCATAATCTATCTTCAAGTAACATTTTACTACTTTACATATTAATATAAGATCTTGCAATAAATTTCCAATCCCAAACCCATGTTCTTTGGGCTATTGTTATACATTTTACATCTATGTATATTGAAAACTATTATTAATATTTTTGTTTTAAACAAGTATGTTTTTAAAGAATATAAAATTTAGTAAAATGCCTATTCATATATTTACTATTTCAAGTACTCTTCATTCTCTCTGTAGGTTATCATTTTCATTTTTCCTACAAAACTTCCTGTAATATTTCTTAGAGTGTATGTCTTTGGGCAAGTGATTATCTCAGCTTCTGGTTAGATAAAAAAGGTGTTTGGTTTTGATTTTTGAGTATTTTTGCTGGGTATACAATTCTAGGGTTGTAGGAGCACTCCCCATACCTTCAACCCCTCCCCTCCTTCTTTCCCCATTCTATGCTGATGGACCCCGCACTTGACAGAGTGGTACCCCATTGTTTGTAACTTCGGGGCCATGATTGGTCCGAGGACCTTACATAAGCTCTTGTACTTTCTGGAATAAACAGGTTCTGCATCTGGCTCCAGCAGAGCAGTTTTATCAGCCCGCAGAGTCTGGGTGAAGTGACTCTGTAGACTGACCACCCCATACCATCCTCCCACAAGACCCCACTCTGTCCCTCCTAAGGACTCCTCGGTATCTTCCTCCCACGGGACCCCCAATTCATTGGCAAACCCATGCAAGGCAAGACATAAAACATCATAGGGTCACAACTATTTTCTTACAGTACTTGAAAGATACAGTATACCTTTGTCTTCTGAGTGGAAGAGTTTTGTGGAATAATCTTCAAATTTCTTTAAATATCTCCCTTTTATGTTAAAATATTTAACTGACAAATAAGGACTGCATATATTCAAGGTATACAATGTGTTTTGATAAATGTATATACTGTGTAATGGTTATCATAATAAAACATCCATTGCCATCCATTTTAAATTTAGTTTAAGCTCATATTCCTCTCCCACTCTTGCTATGTTTAAAGATTTTATCATTGTTTCAGCAATCTGAATTATATTCACTTTGGTATTGGTTTTTCCTTGTTGGGGTTCCCTGAACTTATTAAATCTATGGTTTTGTAGTTTTCTTCAAATTTAGAAAAAGAATGTGCCATGACTTTTTGAGATATTTTTCCCTCTCTAACATTCTAGGACTTCAACTATATTTATGAAGTTGATATTGTAAGTTGAGGCTCTGTTCATTTCATAGCGGGGAGATCATTTTCTCTGTGTCTTTAATATTGTTTTGATTTTTTATTGTAGGATCTTCAAGTTCACTGACCTTATCTCTTACAATAATCTGCTATTAATAACTTTCAGTGAAATTATTAATTCATAAATTATATTTTTCATCACTAAAACTTCTTTCATTCTTTCTAATGCCTTCTATTTTCTATTATATTACAGTTTTTTATCAATTTGTTTTTCTTCTGGCTAGTGATTATGTTTTCCTGCTCTATGTCATATCTAATACTACTGTTAGACAATGGAGAATGCAATTGTTATGTCATTGAATATTTTTTATTACTTGGAAACACTGAGCTTTTTGTTAGGAGAAGGGGAGATCAGTTTTATCAAATTTTGAGTTTTTCTAAGTTGAGCATGTATCACCATCACTCCAGGGATAGATCATCCCTACTGTTAAAGCATTACCCCTTTTGGAATCTCTTCTAATTGCCATGGTTTATCATGACAACATGCCATTCGGACTGATCAAAGCTCTATCTCCTTACTCTGTGTGAACTCACAGAACTGCTCAGTATAAAACTACCTCCTTATTCTACTCCCTGCTATATGGAATTTTACACAACACATCTTGTATCCAACAATGATTCAAGGAAACTCCTATGCAGATTTCAAAGTTCCATCTAGAATTCTACCCTATAATTCACAGTACACTCATTTTCCCCAAGCTCCAGTCTCCATCACCTATTCTCAGGGAGGTTGCTAAGCTGTTTGGATTCCTCCTTTATATATCCACAGTGAGAATAATAACTACAGGAAGACAGCCAGGGAAATTACAGAGCTTAACCTGTTTGTTATCTTTATCTCAGGAACCACAATTTTATGCTACGTGTGGCCCAATGTTTCTGAACTTTTTATATATACATATGTATACACACACGTGCATTTACACATATATTCATCCAATATATTGTATACAATTTGTTATTGTTAGCTGTTTACAGCACACAAAATCTAGCCCATTACTTACTATCATGGCCAGAGGAGGAAATCTTTAATTGTAATTTTATTGCCTAATTTTAAAAGTGAGACAGATATTTATAATACTATATCTCTTTTGATAATAAAATATTGAATTATTAGATAATATGCTTATTCATGTACTTGAATTTGATGCAAATTTATTGATCATGTACCAATCCAGTTTGTTTACATTTATTCAACCACAACATCGATAAATATCAAATAATAATAACAAAATCTTTCTGTAAGAAGACATGTACATACTAATCTGAATTTCTAATAACTATGAAAATTCTTCATTTCATGCAGACATTTGATTTTTGTCATACCAGTAAGGAATACTACCCTGATTGAATACTTCCATTTCAAAAGCAATACATCCAAAAGATCAATGCTTTTCAAATAACTCTAGCACTCAACAAAGGATATCCAAAGAAATGATATCTATGCTTCTGACAGTAATTATACCTGATCTATTCTTTCAACATAAAAGAAACTCCTATCCAAATGTTGAAAATACTCTAAGGACCAAAGAAACTATATTATCTAAAAATTAAACAAATAAATAATGAGTGCTTACTATGAACCAGATACTGTGAAAATCACATTTACATATGATAAACAATCTTTAAAGAATTTAGCCATATCCAACCATTACCATCATCCTGTGTTGAACCCAGTTTATATACCTGCCCAGATTTACTGCCTACTGCATTCTTAGTCACTTAGGCAATGCACTTAGCAAGCAACAGGCACTTCCTTCAACTTATCTCCTAAAACCACTGACTGGCATAGCGCTCCCTGGGGGTGAGGGAAGAGGCACAGCTCCAACACCACCTCCACAGTCAGCAATAACTTATACCTTGACCCACACTATACCTATACTATACACTATAATATATAGCTATATATACACTATAATATATATTATATATTATATATGCATTATATAATATATACTATATATAATATACACTATGATATACACACTATACCTATAATATACACTATAATACCTATACTTTGACCTATCACTTCCAGATTCCAGTGAAGCCCCGCAGCATACAGTGTGAGATCTGACTTCCCCAACAACAGCCAACAAAGATTAGGAAACACACTCTGAAAGAATAGGGATAGTATATAGCCTGAGAAGAGATTTGACTAATGAAAAATAAGAGATGGGAAGATGCTGGCAAATAAACCTCTTTCTCTACCTCAATTTAACTGATCAATTCTGTACAGTTTGTTTGGGGATGTTCCACATGACTAAGCAAATGACTAAGCAAGTGTCTGTGTTTTCTTATACATCTGAGGCCTGCCTAGTCATCAACTTGTATTTGTTTTTCCTCCTTACCTGTTTCCCTTTCCTCCATTTCTCCCTCACTCTTTCTCTTCCAATGTTGTACCCAACCCTAAGTTGTGCCTTAGAACACAGGGCACCCAGGTAAGAAAATCTATTATATTTCTTCTACATGGATTCCTAAATATATTGCAGGGTGCTTTTTGTTTTTGTTTTGTTTTGCTTTTGTTTTATCATAATTAGCTGATATACTCTGTGCTTTCTGAAAATAGTTTTGAATGTTGAATGTAGACCCAGAATAACTATCCTTAGGAATTCATAAAAGGCAAGAAACCTCAAAATGTGGGTTCCTGATGTCTGTCCTACTCTAAACCTAGATAAAGAGGAAACTATGATAGTTGTAGCAAAGATGTAAAGAATGGAATGTCAAATGTAAATATAAAAATGTGTGAGTAAACCAAGAAAGAGCTGTGATTAAGTTTTTTAAAATCAGAAAATGATTTCAGATTACTCATTCAATTAAAATTATCCCTATACTCATATTGTTAGGTATTACTTTTATCAAAAGTGGTAAGCAGAATTCTATGATGACTCCCAATGACTCTCACCCTTACCTAATTGCCTCCCCATCTTGTGTGTGGATGGAATTTGTGACTATAATGAGATTTTGTGTTTATGTTACATTGAATGGGAAGAAAGTGTCACAGATATTTTGTTCTAGAGATCAAAATTAGAGAAATAAAAAAAATTCTAGGTGAAAAAGATTTGATCCAAGAAAAATTCTCCAGAGCTGGATGGCACCAATGTTGATCAAATCCTCCTTCTGAAAAGCTGATACTTAATCTCTGCATTGGGCTCTATGGAAGGATATTTCCAAATGAGAGTGATCATCAGCAATTTATTATTTGCCTCAATAAACGGACAGAATATAATCACCGATATTCATAATAAAGAGCTGCAAACATAGAAAATTCATAAGTACATTCTGAATTTAAATTCCAATTATTTTAACATAGTTAAATGTATTTTATTTCACTTTCTGTTATATACTGAAACTTCTATATTTATATGACTACACACATGATATCCTTCAGTCATGTCATATTTATTTCTGTCCTAGGCCTTCCTATCTGACTTATGTGTCATTTAGATATGTACAATGCTGATTGAAGGAATATCCTTTCATCTTTTATTTTCAAAGAAATTGATAATGTATGCCTGGGATCTCCTAGCTAAAGAAGTAGAAAATGAACATAGACAACTCCATGTCATATGGTCCTTAAACACTTGCTCAAATAAGTATTCATTGGAAACAAACAAAAAGGTCCATATAGCAGTAACAACACAACAAAAACAAAAACAGGAGTAGAGATGTACAACATTTTTATTTGTAGTTTTATGCCTTCTGCAGAATCACCTGCTTTGTTACATGGTGAATATATAGAATAATAGAAGCCGAGTGTGGGGGTGCATGCCTGTAACCCCAGCACTTTGGGAGGCTAACAGCCTCAGCAAGGGCAAGGCGCTAAGCAGCTCAGTGAGACTCTGTCTCTAAATAAAAACACAAAATAGGGCTGGGGATGTGGCTCAGTGGTTGAGTACCCCTGAGTTCAATCCCCAGTACCAAAAAAATTAAAAGAATAATAGAATACGAGAAGTTTTAACTAATTGTGTCACGTCAATTTGTTTCTCTATTTTGAAAATTCCGTTTATCTTTTTTTCCAAATTCACATAAAGCAAATGCTCATTCAAGGAAAGAATGGCATTTGTGCAATAAAGTACTCCACTTGTGTGAAAGCATCACTTATAAAAAGAAAGAGGTGATACACCAACAGAATTCCCATATTCTTCACTTTACACTTCTGTGAGCATTATAATAAAGAATAAAGAAAGAATAAAAGAGGATATGGAATAGACTGAAGTGATAAGAATTTACTAAAAGAACTCATGTCCCATGAACTCTGTAACTAACAAGAGAGAAAAAAATGAATCTTTATTTTGGGAACTAAAGATTGAAACTTAAAACATCAAGAAATCTCTCTGGAGATAAATTGTTGGCTACTAGTAATGACTCATTTCATAGATTTAAAATATGCTGAGCTTCATGATATTGAAGTAAATGGTGAAATAGTTGAGTGCTGATAGAGAGGTAACAGAAAATTTTAGGTAAAAGTTTTTGCTTCAGAATTTAAAAGGGAAAAATATGTAAGTCTGACATAGTAACAATTTGCACAATGTTTCATATTCAAGAAGATGATCACTACATAATTAATGGAGTTGCTTTAATTTAAAAGCATACTGTTTGCTACCTACACATTAATCAATATTTAACACATTTATTAAGAATACATTAATTATAAAAGTACTCTCCTTCATGGAACATTATGTATGTGTTGGTCCTTATACATATATACATATGTATAAAAATTATATATGCATATGGAGGAATGGGTATCTGTTTTTTATATTTACATGTGCCCAAAGAGATAGCTTCATGTATTGTTTATAGCATAAAATAGTTAATTTTCAATTAAGTTATAAAAAGAAGGGATCTAAAATATGTCCAGATAAATATGGCAGCATTTATAATTAAAAATAGAATCAAAGAGAAGAAAATAAAAAAGAAAAATAGAACATAAAATAAATGATATAGGCAAAAAAATTCCCAGTAAAAAAGATACTCTCAGCAGAGAGAAAAATGCCTAAAATATTAAAATGAAAAATAAGAAAGTGGTTTGTTTAATAGCATAAGCTAACTCCTCATGAAAATCTACATTTCCTGGAATACTTTGATGATGTATAGAAAATGATGAGTAAATTATTTCTCAAGTGTGAAGTATCAAGGAAATAGATCAGTGAAACAAAAAGAGTAATATCATCACAGCATACAAACAGAAAATTCACATATAGACAGAAAAAGATCACAGTTTACATTGCATTCATATTTAAAATCAAACATTACTTTTTCACATTTTGAAACCCTCCCCCCCAAATATGGAAAGAAAAACAAGCCAGGGCTTTAATATAATATTTTTTTCCAACCTGCAACAGCTGCAAAAAACAAATCTTGCTGGAGATAAGCTTGGTTATAAATATCAACATTCCCTTTAAATAAGGGAGTCCAGTTTTCATACCATCTGCCTCTTTCTAAAAGGGAAAAATATGAAAATCATAAACCAGGACATTCCTTTCAAATAAGGCATTTAAAAATGAATGTAGTAAAAAGGCTATGAATTATTCTGAGTCCCTGCCTTTAAACTTGTTCTGGTTATCTCAGATCAAAAAATGGGATTTTGTGAAAGTAAGCAACTCTTATTTCATGAATAAACTGCCTAAAGCTATTAATAAGCAAAAAAAAAATGTTGTTTTCCAACTTTTTAATGTAATTAGCCATCATCATAATCTCTGATGGGACCATATTTTTCCTTAATGTGTCATGCAAACTACAGTTTATTTTTAGCTATATGTGTCACTTTTGTTACCTCTACTTTTTCCAAAATTCTTTCAGTGTCTTGTTCTAAACACATTCATGTTATCTCTTTCAATACAAAAATCTAGTTACAAACAGAACTATACTTTTCTTTTAATATAGATTCCATTCTCTGCAAAAACCCTGGCTATGCCTTTTTCAACATTCAGCTCTTTTTATATTCAAGTTGAGTTTGGATTTTATCTTAAAACCTTCTTTCTTCTTTTGCCCTTAATTATTTTTCATTCTTTGTTAATGACCTTGTGATTGAACATTTTAATTTTTCACTCTGCCACATCATTACTATTTCAGTGATGAATTCTATAAACTATATCCATTATTTAACCCCTTTAAGCACTCAGAAGAAAGAATTAATGCAGAATGGTTTAGCAAATAGAGGGTTTCAAGTGGTAAAACTAGACATGCTTGCATGAAGGAATATACAGTATAGTAATACCAAGATTGCTTGAAGAAAAGTAGAAGAAACAGAGAAAAATGTTAAAGTTTATTTTAACAATATATAACTATTTAGTCAATCCCCTGCATTACACTGGTAGGCTTCTGAAAAGCTCCTGAAAAAAAGTTACCCAGGGAGCCCCAGTATAATTCATTCTCATTTTCATGTTCATTGTCTCCCTTCTTCTTTTATCATAGATACACAAAGGCACGGCCATATATTGCAAACAAAAAGAACAAAATTAAATCTTTAATCATGAGCTTCTGCAGATATTTTAAGGTGCTAAGACTGTACTTAAATGTGTCCTTCATTAGAAAAATATATCCTAGGACCTTTTTAAAATTCAGTTTCATTGTTTTTAAGCCATAGACCACCTAGGTCTGTAATTACAGAAAACAAAGTTCCTTTAAAAATGACAAATGATATCTTAATTGCTTCCTTGGAATGCTGTATCTTCAGTGTATAAGGAGAGAGGAAAGGGAAAGATTTCTCCATAGTAATGGTCAACATTATTTAATTTCAAATTAATTATTTAATAACCAATTATAGCACTCAGTAGTTCATAATTTGCATGATTTGGTGTAGGCACTACCAAATTAATGACCAATGAGATTATCAGTATTGAAACCTAAGTTATTTTACCTTACGCCTAGCAAAACTGTTTAAAAATATTAAAATAATTTTTTATATTAAACTTAGTCTATTTTCTGACTTCTCTTGACTAGAATGCAGTACCAAGAGAACAGGGATCTTAGTTTCACATACTAAAGATTCTCAAAAAATAAGGACAATGTCTAGAACAAAGTAGTTACTCAATCTATATTTTTTACTAAATATTTTCCAAAAGATAATCATGTTAACTTAAACATCCCTATTTAATGTTCAATAATTATAAACTTTATTTAAAATGCATTGTTTTTAATTATTAGTATAAACTATCATTTATAAGAATATGAGCATAATAAAATGTAGGTTAACTCTTTTCTACTTTAACTTGTTTCCTTTCTGATTCTGTCACTTTTTAGCTATTAACCCATGTGAGCTCATTTTACATTTTTAAAATGGGTACAGTAAGAACATCTATCTCATGTCTATATTATAATGGTTAAATTAAATGGATAGATCATATAACGTACTTAACATGGTGCTTCTCACACAATAAGTGCTCAGTATTAATAATTACTAATACATTGTGCTGGTTTAATAAGTTACTATTGAAGGTTCACAGTCCAAATAGTAATTTAGATGTCCCCCCATAAAATATCCTAACCTTAACCCCATGCTCATTAAAAATCAATAAGCTCCATTATATATAGGTTCTTAAGAATGGTCTCAGAACATACTAAGCCTGTAATAACTTAATTACATGTAATTGTACAGTTTCTGCTACTCCTTGATCTCCTAGTCATCTCTTACCAAGAGCTCAGTATCTTCAATAAAAGTATCTTTAGATAACTGATAAGATGCCAAAATAGATATGTTGTCATTTCATATAAATGTTGGAAATTATGAATTAACATAATATCACTTACATGCTTATAGTATACATACATAATGGGTACTCAAAAATATTTACTTTCTAAAATGGAATGCTTTTATTTACTTTCTAAAAATGGAAGTCCCAAATTATCCTCTGTTTAAGAAAAGAACCTTCTCAGGTAAACACTTCCTCCAATTCTCCCGTATGTCCTCTTCTTGATGTTATTTTTACTAAGTCTGTAAGTCACAGTTTTTCTAATATATCTACCACATGCATTGTGCATGTCAATACAGTTTCTTCTATGAGAGCAGTAGCCTGACTTTACATTAAACAGGTTCTATCATAGAGGCCTGTAACCATTCATTTGCAATGAAAAATGTAGCATGTCAATGTTTATAATAATCCTGGATCTAACATATAATGGCAAACAAGAAGCCCAATTTTAGAACAACTCCTACAATTATAGTAACAATAATAAGATCTCTTCACATCTATTAGAATGGACAGAATCCAGAGCACTGACAACATCAAGTGCTGGCAAGGATGTGGAGCATGGGAACTCTCATTCATTGCTTGTGGGAATGCAAAACAATATAGCCATTTTGGAAGGTAGTTTGGCATTTTCTTACAAAAATAACCATACTCTTACCATAAGAAGCAGCAATCATATACAGAACTCAGAAGTATCACTGTATATGAAACTATAATGGTAGATACATGTCATTATACATTTGCCCAAGCCCATAAAATGTACAACAGCAACAGTGAACCTTAAAGTAAGCAATTGATTTTAGGTGTTGTTGTATCAATGCAGGTTCTTCAGTTGTAACAAATATAAGACTCTGGTAGAGAATGTTGATAAAGTATGCTTGTATTGGGACAGGAGGTATATGGGATATCTCTATACTTTCCTCTCCATTTTGCTATGAACTTAAAACTGCTCTAAAAAAGTCAACAAAAAAGTTATCACAAAAAAAAATTGTTTCTATAAATGTATTGGATAATTACTTAACTAATTATAAAAATTTTTCACTATTATGAAATGATTGGGAATTTCTTATTGCATTAACTGAAATTCTTATACAGGGGCTATTATATCTCATCAGGCCCCCTAATAAAAATCACATTCTATATACCTATTAAATCTATACATGCTAAGGTATATATTTTCAAATCATTGCTGAGTTATAAACAATTTAAACAAAAAAGCAACTGAGTTTCCCAAAGCAAGTTTTGCAGTAAAATGTGTGGTTAGTTTTTCATAAGTGCTAAAAATTTCCAGCAATCCCTGTGCCCTAGATCTTCCATATCTCCCACTTGACTCTAGCCATCCCAATGTGCACAGTTCTCCTCAAATCTCCCATCCTATTCATTTTAGTCTGGGCACTTGTGATCATTTCCTAACTCAGAAAGAAAATATAGGCCATCAGGTAAGAGTCAGTCTATTTGCAAGCTTGCTCTAAGTCTCTCACAGACACTTAAACACAAATAGCCTAAGACACGAACTCTGTCTACATCAGTACTTCTACTTTGATCTCAGGGTAAGAAGTGTTCCGTCTTCTGCCAAGGCTTCCCCCATGCACAGGAGATTACCTTCAAAACATGCCTTCTTTCTACATGCCCTGTCAGTGCCTCCACCTGCAGCCTCCCTTGCAATACTGAATTTGTATCAGAATTGATTTTTTACTATCTTTAGTCTTCTTTCCCACAAATCTATGCCCATGGCACTTCCAGAACAATCTCTTATGGTTTAAATTTAGTCAAGAAATTCCCCTGAAGTATGTTGTATCATTGAATATTTCCCTGTGTCCTTAAGATGCAATTCTTACTTCATAGTTTGGTATAATCTGGCCCATATTCTCTCCTATCTTTATAATATGTCTCTATCCCATACATATACCATGCTCCGACTATTTGGAATTAAACAATTTGCTAAAATTACTATACTAACAATACCTTACTGTTTTTGCTCATCTTCTTCCTTTCTGTAAAAATGCTTCAAATTATTCTTTATTAGGATATCTTTTAAAAACAGAAGAAGGGTATTGCAGTCATTAATTTGACTCTAACCTTCTAATTCTCCTTCCCCTCTGAGTAGAAAGCAATGTTGTACTTAACAGTTCCCCATTTGAAATTAAGCAATTTTCTTTGACCTATCAAACTCTAAATGCCAATATATAATAAGCCAGTCTTCCCACTGCTGCAGTGATCATGTATATACTTTCAGATGAAGAGGTTGATGTCTTGGGTCCCTAAGCTTCCCTATCAACCCATTTTGGGCAAAGAGCCTATAAAAGAAATAAACTGTTGTGTCATAACACTGAGATTAGGGCTGGTTTGCTCTGCAGCATAACCTAGCTATTCTAACTGACACAGAGGGTTACCTTTGTTACATTTTCATGAGTGCAACATCAACTGATTTAAATGTTGCTCTCCAAGTGTTGATAGCACTCCAGTCATATTCTTATTATCAATGTAGTAAAATGGCTGTTGCAATTATCTATTTCCCTTATTAAATTGTACTCCTAAAAAGAGGAACTGTGTATTCTGGTCATGAATTCTCATTGTACTGTGAGACTACAGTATTTAGCTCATACTAAGTTCTTAAAAATGTTTATCGAATTAACTGTTCATTCATTCAGTCATCAAGAACTACTCTAGTTGGTAGAGACAGAGTAAAAACAAAGCAAACAAAAGTCCCTGCCCTAATAGCCTCATATTTTTGTGAGGAACAATAGCTATAAGCAAGAAAAATACTTATAAAATAAGTCACATCTTATTAAATAGTGATAAATGCTATAGAACAGGAAAAGACAGACTATCAAATGTGGCATGATAGTCAGATAAGACCCCCAATTTGAAGGTGACCTTTTTAATACAGGTATAAAGGAAAGTAAAGAGATTAGCCATGCAGATATCCAGGGCAAGAACAATTCAAAGGTGAACATAACATAAGTACAAAAACTGAGATGGGAAAATGCCTGGCATATTCAAAGAACTAGAGAGTTGGTATGCCTGGAGCAAGTGAATGAGGATGAGAGAATTTAGAGATTAAATTAGAAAACAAGGGGTCAGGTCTGTAGAAACACATGGGCCACTTTAAGAGCTTTAGTTTCTATCCTCAGTGAAATGGAGAACCACTGAACAGTTTTGCATAGAATCAAGAGTGGGAAAACACAGTAGAAGATGAGGTCAAAGAAATGATCAAATGTTCCATTTTATGTCGTATTTCCTCTCTCTATAATACATGTGCAGCATGGGGAAATCTTAAAAAACAACATTGAATAACTGATATTTTATGTTCACTAATTACTATGCAGTGACATTGATTAAAACCAATATGTAATTACCAAAATATTTTAATGTACCAAAGTATAATAGTGAATCAAGTATCAAGAGAGACTAAGTACTTGATGTTGCAACAAATCTTAGTAGACAATAATATAAAATGAATTAACAAATAACCAGATAAAGATTTATAGCTTTATGAATCTTGCTTCATTTACTTAGATTCATCCAAATACCATAAAATAAATACAAGTAAAAACATTTCCTCAGTGTAATACTGCCTTCCATAAGAAAGAACTGTGTTCAGAACCCAGGTTCATTGCCAGAAGCAAACAACCCAAAACAAGAAAACAAAGTGGGAAAAAATAAACTGCAAATCAAAACACCTTTTGGCAAATGTTAAATCACATAAATACCTTGTGTTGTGTCCTTGATGCTGCCAAGTCTGAACTCTGGAAAGCCACCAAGGGGTAAGATGTTTCCAAAACCAAGGTCTTCACTGAGGAAGATGTGCTTGCATTCCTGGCAAATTCAACTCAAGATACCAAAAATAATATCCTTGGTTGCTTTTTCTTACTGGAATTCAAAACAGAGTATATGTAAATATTAAATGGATAATCTCCAGTTCCCTCATTGTCTACAAGATAGAGTCACAGTGAAAGCATTTCTAAAAGTTTCTTGGGTTACTAACTCTGTTACCTACTCAATCAAACTAAGTGTACATGGCCAAAATACACTCAGAAAATATTGCATTCTATGCCCATTTTCACAAGCCACAGTTATATAACAAGGGTGCTAAGAGATTATATAATAGAAAAGTCTATTAAAATTTACTTTATCTAATATGTCTGAAAAGTAGGGGGACATATTTCCACTGTGTTCTAGAATCATGTATGAATGAAAAGAGAATAATTTGAAATTATTTTGTTATTCCAATTTGTACAAAGCTGACTCAAAATACAATTGTATTTATTTAATCATAAACTTTCAAGTATATATTATTTTCTAAACACCCACTAAAAATCAACCAGAAACAATAATCAAGTAATGCATGATTTATTCATTTTTGTTCAATGAATATTTACTAAAAACCTATTATGTGCTCAATACTGAACTTTTTTCTAGTTTTACACTGCAATAACTTTCCTATGGATAAGAGTATCACATATAAATGGTTCCAAACTACTGTCTAATAATAATGAACTCAAAATTTAGAAATACAAATTTCACTAACTCCAATAAGATCATTAAAAATAGCTTGCAACTGTTAGATCATTCTTAATCACTGATAATAATCCAATTCAAGAGTAATAATAGAAAAAATAGTCTTCTTTTTAAACAAATAGTGCTACAAAAGAATAAAGTTGGGCCCTTACCTCACATCATGGACAAAAATTAACTCAAAATGAATCCCAAATCTGACTACAAAGGCTAAAACTATTGAATAATTAGGAAAAAGCTCAGACTAAAACTTCGTGACTTTGAGTAAGGTCATAGTTTCTCAGATACAACACCAAAAACACAAGTACAAAGTTAAAAAATGTAAATTTCATCTAAATAAAACCTTTTTTTGCTTCAAATAACATGATTGAGAAAGTGAGGAGACAATCCACAGAAATGGAGAAAAACACTTGCAAATCATATGGATGATTAAGATTTTGTACCCAGAATATATGAAGAACCCTCACAACTCAGGGATGAAATAAATTAATAGATTGATTGTTAAATGGACAAATATTTGAACAGACTTTTTTCCAAAAATATACAAATTGCCAATAAAATGCATAAAAAAGCACATAATCATTAGCAATCAGGGAAATTCAAATAAAAACTACAAGATAGCACTTTCACCCCCACTAGAATTACTACACCAAAAGACAACAAGAAGTGAATATAAGGATGTAGAGAAACTGGAGCCTTCATAAGTTGCTGAGAGGAAAATAAAATGGTGCAGGCACACTTTGGAAAACAGTTTTGGCGTTTTCTCAAAAAGCCAAATACAGAGTTACTGTATGACCAACAATTCCACTCCCACTTTTACACTATAATAGCTTTTATTGCATAAAATAAAATAAAATGAAAACATCTCTACACAAAAGCTTGTACACGAATGTTCCTGACAATATTATTATAATAACCAAAAGTGGAAACAATCCATGAGGAACAGATAAAATGTGGTTGGTCTATGTAATGGAATATTATTCAGTCATAGAAAGGAATGAAATACTGATACATCTTACAACATGGACAATCCTGGTAAACATTGTGCTAAGTGAAAAATCTAGCAAAAAAAGATGGCTGAATATGTCATTCCTATTAGTATCTTTATATGAAGTATCCAGAATAAGAAAATAGGGAAAGAAAATAGAATAGTGGTTAGTTAAGGGATATAGGCAGAAGGAATGGAAAATGACTTATAATGGTATATAGGTTGTTTTTGAGATAATGAAAATATTCCAAAATTAAATAGTGGTGGTAGCTGTTCAATTCCAGGAATATGCCAAAAGTCAAACAATTATATATTTTCAAATGGTAAATCTTACTCACAATTGTTAATTCTAATTCAATAAAGATAGTAAAGATGTCATAATAACACAGATCTATAGTCCTTATTTAAAACGTTTGGGCCAGATATTTCCCTGAAGGTTATAGATTACAGAAAAGACAGTACATCCCATTTATCATAAAAACATGATACACCTAAGGGATGTGAGGAAAGAATGTTAACACTTCATAGAAAAATCTTGTGCCATTGATATAAATAGTTCCATTCAAGACTGGTCTTTACCTCAGTTGAGTTCAGGCAAAACTTGGAAAATTTTAATTTTGTAGAACTTTTGGATTTTTAAAATGTAAGTAATTGACACTAGACTCTTATTAACGATAACAATATTAGTAATAAAAAAATCAGCATTTACCAAATGTCAAATGGACACTAATATGGCAAACACTATACTACATATGGTCACACATATGATCAGGCATTCTAACTTCTGCCAGGAGCAGTGGCGCACGCCTGTAATCCCAGCTGCTCAGGAGCTTGAGGCAGGAGGATCATGAGTTCAAAGCCAGCTCAGCAAAAGACAGGCACTAAGCAACTCAGTAAGACCCTATCTCTGAATAAAATACAAAATAGTGCTGGGGATGTGGCTCAGTGGTCGAGTGCTCCCGAGTTCAACCACCAGTATCAACCCTCCCCCCCAAAAAAGGAATTCTAACTTTGTTCTGGAATAGGTACAATTAATCCCAACTGAGAAAACTGAGTTTTCTTATTATTTAGTAAGTTAACTGTTCATTATAATAAAATAAATTTGTTAAAATAATATGCTAATATGTTATCAAGGTTTATATAAATAAGAGACAATATTAACTTCAAAATTATTTAACTATGTAAGTAATAAAGGTTCAAAGTGGGATTTTACCTTAATCAAATTTTCTGTAGACATTGAAAACAAACATGCTAATTTTATTAAAAGAAATGCTAAACATTAAATATAATTTTAAATATTTAAAATATACAATCCAAATATCTTCTAATAGCCCATAACTAAACTATCTTAAGTTTCCACAAACTTTTTATAAGTTCTATGTAAAAGTAAGGCAGTATGCAAACATACACATTATGTTTTTTTCTTAAAGAATCTCTATCTTTTATCTTCTGATGAGAAATCAGAACAGATTACCTTTTTACTTTACAGGAAACTTCATATTCTGAAAATATGAAATGATTTTTATTTAACACACAAATTTATATAACACAGATATTCCTAGGATAACAGTTCCTAGGGGACTGTTGATATACCCTCCTTCAAGCAAAAGTTCATCATAAATAGGGCATTGGTAGATAATTTCCAGGGCAATTTTTATGTTGCCATAGAATTAATGAATTTTAGATTATGTTGTACTTTAAATAATTTGATAACCAATATTTTAAAATACTAATCTGATCATATTATTCTACCACTTTAAAACCTAAAATGGGTCCTCATTGCCAAAAAGATGCAAACTGCTAGGTCCACACTCATCTTCAGCCAATTTTAACTATATCATATTCTAGCCACTAAACTGTTTTTTTTAAATTTCCTAATCATGTGATTCCACTACAAGTTAATGGCTTCACAAACCTTGTTCTTACCTCAATGTAACCTTATCCCTACTCTTATCTACCCTGAATTCATAAGCATTCTTCAAGACCTTGTTTCAATTACATGTTATCACCTTCACATGCCAGACAAATCTCTGATTATCTTACTGACATATAACTCACTAAACAGTACACATGCTTATCTCTATAAGCACTCATAATTTCAGCACAAAATAATAAAGTATTCATCATTATAATAATAAAGTATTAACTTATTTTTGTCTTTGGAAATGAAAGTATGAATCTTTGCATTAGATTTGTTCCATCTCTACAGAGGGAAAAGAGAAGTTCCAGAAGATTAAATGCAAAGAATAAGATATTCTTGATGTTAACTCCAATTCATAAAAGACCAAAGAAATACTGACATAATAAAGCACTGAAGGGCAATAATAGAGTAAATATGGATCCCTTAAATTGAAAAGAAATATATAATATTATACACTAAAGTTTATAGTTCAATTCAGGAGATGTAAAAGTTTTTCTGTCTTACAGATACAAATACTTTACGCTTTGCATGCCAAGAGGCAAAATCAAGTTACTACTGTGTCACTACTATTTGTAGTACCAGAGAAGCAGCAATAAAAGTGCCATATATGCATCTCTGTGGCAATTACTCAACTCTGCTGATGCAGCGTAAAAGCTGCCTTAGACAATATGGAAATAGATGAGTGTGGTTGTTTTCTAATAAAATTTTATTTATTAATAATAAAATTTGAATTCCATAAATTTTCATTTCATAAAGTGACACAATTTTTATTTTTTATTTTTAAAAAATTTAAAAACTATTCTAAGCTCAAAGGTCATGTGATAGATATGGTAGGCAAGAGTAGGCCTACCTTATGGTTATGGTTTGCTAATCAATGATGTGGTTATATTTTTAAATCTATTCATGCTCTTGAACTAGTAGGTTTCATATCTGGAATAAATAAATCAGGCGGCCACAAAATGTTATTTAACTATAGAATGTTGCTATTGAATTAACTTTTACAATATATATCTTCTTATGCAGGTCATGTTTTACATTTTTAGTCAATTTTTAACTAGATTTAACAAAACTATCTCAAAGTGCTTCTATAACCTAGTAATCTAGGATAGACCATCAGTTTTATGCGCAGACACACCATGGTGCTTTTGTTCTTATTTTATCATTTTATAATAGTTGTTTATTTTCTTACTGTTTTTTCCCCTCATATACATATGGTTTCATGTTGACATCACACCAGAAACAGAGTCTGCACAGAAATATTTTTTTAATTAGAAACATTGTTCTGTTGTCGTCTACCATTTTACACTATAGAAAAAAAGTTGGAAACCAGCCTAATTTTTATTTCCTGATAATAACATGCTTTTGTTTTTTCCTTTCTATGTGAAATAATTTTTTTCTTTATCATTGTCATTTGAAAATTTTGTGATATTTTCCTTTTTGAGGTTGTCAGGTCTTATATAAAGATATTCTGCATTCATAGGTCTTTCCCAGCTTGGGAAAAGTTTTATTTACCATTATCATTTTGTTTATTACCTTTCTTTCAAATGCTTTGTTCTGTTCTTTTGGAAAAATTACGTATATTCTTGTCTCATTTTCAGAATCTACAAATATTCATTAAGTGGTCCTCATTCTTCATAATCCATATATCATCTTATTTTTATGACTTACAACTTTTAGCTATATAACTTTTCAATACTATACTCTGTATCGACTAAACTTTATAACAATATCAATTCTGCCTTTTACTGCTGCAGATACAGATTTTTTTCCAAATACAGATTTTTAGTGTTATTGTGGTAGACAGAATAGTGCTCTGCTGACCCAGAGATGCTCTGTCCTAATTCCTAGAATCTGTGAATAAGTTACCTTACATGGCTCAAGGGATTTTGTGGCATGAATAAATGAAGAACCTTGAATTGGGAAGATTTCCCTGGATAATCTAGATGTATCTTGAAAAGTGGATGACCTTTCCCTGCTATGTTCAGAAGAGGTGACTACAAAAGAAGTCATAAAGATGCCATCTTGCTGGCTATGGAGATGGAAGGAGAGGGCATTAATGAAGGAATGTGGGCAACCTCTAAAAAACTGGAAAAGGCAAGGAAATGAAGATAGTTTTTCAGAGCCCCCATAAAGGAATGTAGCTCTGCAGATACCTTTATTTCAGCCTATTCTGGTATATGTCATACTTCTCAACTACAGAATTGTAGGAAAATAAAACTGTTGTTTTAAGCCACAAAGTTTGTAAAAATTTGTTATAGCAAGAATAGAAAAATGTATATAGCTCTAATATGTTTAGTTTCCTTGTCCTCTTTTTGTTTTCTCTTACTATCTTCGTGTTATCACATCCTCAGTATCTGTCCTTTTTAAATAGAATTTTCCTATGCATATAGGTTGTATATGCTTGAATGTGTTAAATACCAAAGAATTCCCTGAAATATTCTTCTTTAGCAGAAAATTATTTTTAGGTTTTCATAGGTATGCCTCAGAGTCTTCAGCTGATTTTCTTTGCCTTGATTTTGTGGAATGTTTTGTTCCACTTCATTCATTTTCAAACACTAAATTTATTTATTGTGATATTTTAAAAAGAGTATATACTATTCCTGCATAGTCTAATGTTTTCCAATTATGTTTAGGGGAGATAGATGTGGAGGGGGAGAGGAGACAGAGAATGGACCCCTAGAAACAGAATCAGAAACTGATTATATCTGCCCATACTAAGGGGAAGCAATAACCCTGACATGCCCCTACTGAGAAAAATTCAGTGCTATATTAAGTCACTATGAATAATGGGAGTGTATTATGATGATGAAATGTATGGTTCAAAAATAGTGGAAGAGGGGGGCTGAGATTGTGGCTCAGTGGTAGAGCGCTTGCCTTGCATGCGTGGGGCACTGTGCCCTATCCTCAGCACCACATAAAAATAAAGATATTGTGTGCATCTACAACTAAAAAAAAATATTAAAAAAAACAGTGGAAGAGAACCACAAACCTTCAACCCTTCCTACATAATGAACTTAATCATTGGAAATGTTTTAATATCCAAAAAATAGTATATCTACTATGGGATCCAAGTCTAAAACTTTCATTTCTGTGCATCTTTTACCTGTATAGGTCATAAACTATACACCAAAATTAGGACTTTGTCATAGGTATCCATTTAATTAGTTATTCCTAAAGCCTAAAATATTTGAATATTTCCATATTCAAAGCATGTAAAACAAATGTGCTTAAAATTCAGTCGACTTTCTTTTCTTTTCGTTAAAATTTTAAGTTGTTCAATCTAATTGTTATGCTGTTTTTGCAACTATGTCCCTATGTAACACTACCATGGAACTAAATTACTTTATTACTGTTGCCATTCTCCATGCCCAGTGGTTTAAAAGCCATGAACTTGACAAAAGTCCCTCATTTATTTACCTTCTAATTCAACAAAACAGATTGCTAAGCCTCTGAATGTAGAACACTTATCTTTTTATTATTAACACTTCAAAATTATTTCATAAAAATATATACCTATCTCACTCAACTTCTGCAAGGATACTTAACATTTTTACCATACAGGAAATGTTAAATATATGTAGTAGCTATGAAATAATTAGTTTTAGGACTATATAATCATTCTCTCTTCAGTAAGAAATTTGTGAGGGTAGCAAATACAAAATATGTCTCACTAGTTAGTATTGTTTTAGTTATTCTGAAAGAATACCAAAAAATATATAGTTTAAGCCATATTTTTAAGGCTTCACAATTATAGCCAAATCTATTGGTATCAAAAATGGGGAAAATATGCCCTAGCTCCGTTTCTATATGAAGGAACTTCTGTAGGAGCAGTATTTCCATGAAAATGCCTGTGGCATTGGAGTGGAAGAAGAAAACTCTTCATGAACCTTCATAATTCTTCTTCTACTTACCCAATGTTTTATATCCCTAAACTTCAAGGTCCCAAAAGCCATTACTTACTTTACAGATACTTTAATAACTCAAAAGTACTACCACATATTTCCAGTTATGCAGAGGTAACGCCCATAATGGAAAACCAGAGAACTAGGTTAACAGTCCTGGCCTAAGATCCCTCTCCTTGTTTAGCTTCTCAACAAAGGAGTTATCTAATCAGTGGCTGGAATACACTGGTGTATATTACTCCAATGAGTACAGGTAGAATGGAACACTCAGAGTAATTCTGGGTAAATATATTTGTTCTGAAAAATGAAATTTTTCTCTCAGCTAAATTTTATCAGGGGATATAAGGGGGTAGGAAATACTAGTACTTATTTTTGTTCTCCTATTAAAGCACTATTTTCAATCAGCCAGTTAGTAGCAAAGCTGGTGTACCTTTTTTTACAAACTCAAGACAGGTGAGAAAGATTAATTGCTGAACGCCTTAAATTGCTAAGTCCAATATAATGCTCTGGAATCCATTTTTCCTCATTCTAGTTTTTATACCAGAATTAGAGTTGAGTAAGGAAAGGAAGAGTCAAATGTTAAGAGTTCAAATTAAAGTGCTAAGTAGTAAGTTACACCTATGTACCTTAAGATTTATTACAAAAGTAACATATCTTTTTCTTTTCAATTTCTTCTTTATCCAATAATAACATCTTACATCTACAACTGATGCTACAATTGATGCCTACTTTTTTTGATAACTTGAGCAAAGAAAATAACGAACTCTATTTGAAGCCTTATAGTGTCTAGTCATTATTGGATTAGAAATAATCTCTTCCATTCTTTCAGGCTATCTATACACTTGATTAAAAAAAAAAAAAGAGTGATGGTGGTGGGGGACAAGGGCAGGTTATCCTGCAAGACATTGCAGAATCAACACTAATGGATGATTCTGCAAGACATTTCATGAATCACTAATGGATACATGAGTGGTTTCTTGCTCATTCCTAATCCCAAAGATAAAAGAAAATAATCATAAAGAAAAACAAAGTATTTTAAACTGAATAACTATTTTCACAAATTCAGATCATATAGACAGATTATAAAACACTTTATACAGATTATTGTTTTAAATATATTTTCAAATCAGTCATTCCTTCTTTTTAGGAAGGAAGGGCACAAACAAGTATCCCCTCTTTAAAGATGAGAAAGAGTTATGTGGGTTTTTACCTAAGAACAACTAACCTGCCAGTTTCCTGACTGACTTGAAGGCCAATGTTCTTTGCAATGTTAACATGCAGTACAAGCTTCCTTCCTGAAGATTTACACTGTAAACCTGGCACAGGGAAGTGAAAGCAGAGTTTTAGCTCCTTTGTTTTCTCTTTGGAATGTTTGTTCTGCTGAATCATTTGGGGCCAAGTGATATGAGCAAAGGAGAAGACATTTGAAATAGTTCTATTACCATTTCTCCATTGATTGTCAAATATAGACACAGTATAAGGGTTGAAAGGAGAGCCTATACTGGGGAACCTCCAGGAATGAACTGTTTCAAACTTTCTGGGAAAGTTCATTGCGCTCTGACAGGCAACAAAGAAAAATAACTTCAAGAGAACAGATTTCTAAGGCCCCTTTTCAGAGTCATCCACGTGGACACCAACATCTCCTGGGTTAAGGGATTCACCAAGCACCAGGTAAAGTAACCCTGCTCCACCATCCCTACCAAACGGCTCTTCTCTGCAAATATTTTGTTCTGCATACTTGTTCACTACTAAGGAGAAACAGGAAAACGAATAAGGAGAAATGATACACGTGAAAGGAAGGCCTGAATGGGAAATGCAGAATCAAGAGGGCAGCCCAGAAGAAAAAAAAAAAAGGTCGCTAGTTAATTGACAGCACAAAGGTACCAATCCCTAGCCGAGTGGAAAGCTTCGGGGAAGTGGGCGGGACTAATATTTCCAGGGCCCAGAGGCAGGCGCCAGACACGCTGGCAGGGCGGGAACCGCGTGTTCCTTAGCAACCGCGGCGGCCACGCCCACCCTCCGCCCAAACCCTGCGCTGGCTATCCCCCACTCCCACCGCGAACGCCTTGCTCCCGCGGAAGGGGTTATTAATTGATTATCGTACCTACTAGGTCTCCCGAGCTCCGGGTTCCTGTTGCAGAGCCTCCCTCCCTGCAGCCCGCCCAAGTACCTCTCCCAGGGGCGGAACGATCGTGTCCTAAACGTTTTAAGGACTCAAGGAGGTGCGCCCGTTTTCAAATCCGGACCCGGAGCTTTCTTGGCAGGGTCTCCCCAGCCCCCTAACCCTCACCAGATACATACACACTCATACAGACAGACACACACACACACACACACACACACACACCTCCGTTCAGCCGAGGCAAGGGCTGGCAAACTTCGTGTCCGGCTGAGAATGTTGCTGTCCACGATCCTGTCACTCAGAGGCAGGGGCGGGACGAACCAGCCGCACGCCGCTACTCCCACAGGGCGGTTAGTGAAAGGGGCAGGGCTCAGTTGGTAGAGGCGGGATCAATCCTTAGTCTTCTTTCTGATTGGTTGGTCCCTCTCCCGCCTCTGCGTGGGTCCCGAAGGCAAATGCGCGCCTTGAGGCCTTTCCTTCATTTTGAAGTGAGTCAGAAGCTATCATACCTGTCTGGCCGGGTGGCTGTAGAAATGTGAAAACCAACTTATTTTACAGATATAAAGCCAAAAAAGTTACTGTGATGTTGAATACGTCCCACCTCCCAAATTCACATTAGCAGGCAAGTATCCCTAGGTGGAAATCTGAACTGTCTGAAAACAGTGTATGGATTTCAGATTTGGTCAGCAAGAGAAGAAAAAGAAAAAGAAAAATTTATATTAATCTTAACTTTTAAAATTTTAGGAAAGCTAATTGCTGAAATAAGAACCTCAACTAGAGTTTGGGGGTCAGTTTCAGGTAATTAGTTTATATATCTATAAGGATCAAATATTAAGATATTAGTTATTACTTGGAATACATTTGACTATCTAATACTGTATTCGATATATTCATATAATCCTTACAAAACGCGCTGAGAGATGTTATCCACAACCTATGAACAATGAAACACAGGCTAGGAGAGATTACATTTATTTAATTATTCAACAAATCTAAGTGTCTGCAGTCATTTTTATACTTCAGTAAAGTCAATTTAAAAGTTCTTCAAAAACATCATGCACCTACCAGTTTAATTTTTTCCTTCGTTGTAAAGTAGAAACAGCCTTCCCCATACCCAGTTTCGGTCCTCCCTTCTCGAAAGCCTACATCAATCTGAGCCCAGGCACGCCTACCCCCCCACCCCCGTTTCCCACCTAAGTAACAATTCCTACAGATTTACCTCAGACCCTATAAAATCTCATGTTCCGCACCACCACCCCCCTCCCTCCCAGCATCCACTTGTACCGACACCCATGAATGAAGATCTCTTGATTGCTTGGAGTGTGTTGTGCCCAGTTCCGAGCTAACCTTTCATTGATGAAGTTTAACTTATCTTTCTATGGCTAGTCCATCATCTTAAAAAAAAAAAAACTCATGAGAAAGTAGCATGCAAAAAACAGAAAAGTATAAATAGACTAACCAGAAGGTTCTGTGAAATTTTCCAGGATATGATGGCAAGGAATTGAATCCAAAATGGAATTTTATTTTGTGCCCTCCTAAATCATCTTCTGGTCTCCAGTTACTCTACCAGAAATTAAGGTAAAGTTAAATGTGATTATATTAATATCGTTAATCAGGTTCTTGGTGTGTGGCTTTAAAATAGAACACATCCCTCCTTTTTTAGCATATTAAACCAAACCACGAAGAAAAATATCTCTAGACACGTGCTTGGTGATTCAATTAAAATGCCCACCATATTGGGATAAAAATGTTGGAATAAAAGAAACACATTCCAATTGCAAATGATTTTATTTTCTTGTCCTGCTGAATTTCCAAAATCTGAAAGCTTGCTATGAATAACTCTTCAAAACTTTCTTGATTTGTATGACTCATGGTCTCCATTGTTTCTTTAATATTTCAGAAATATTAGGTTTTCGTCTCAAAAGAAAGTTATGACTGTATATTAAGTGCATTATATAAATAAGTACTACAAGATTTAAATAAAAGTTTTGAATGTATTTATTTGAATCCTTTTTTAAACGAATATTCAAATAAGTATAGCAAATACATTTGTTTGGATATTCTCACATATATGAAATATTATATGTTGAAGCAAATGCATTATATGCTTATAAATGAATAATTATTGAAAAAACACAGCTGTATATTGCCCATAGGTACAGTTCCTAATGTTTGAAGCATATATTCCAATTTTTTGAAACTCTATACCTTCTTATCTAGTTGCACACACAGTAGAAAATACTATGCTACATACAAATAAGAATAAATTTTTAAACTATGTCCCTGTGAGGAAATAAGGAAAAAAGAGCAAATTATAAGTCTGCTCCTGAATTACTTGTGGTCATATACTTAAGAGCTTGTCCTAACTAGTTATTCTACATTTTACTGATATAGAGTTGAGCACTAGCCAACTCATCTTATATGAATATAACTATTGTAAAGTAGTTTTATAAGTTTTTCAAAATGCACTCCAAAAAATAATGCTTCCAATTAACTTTTAATACCATTCTTGGAGTAGGAGAGTTTTATACTATCCACATCTCATCTATTTCTATTGCACATCATGCTTCTGCTTGAAAACTTGGAAAATGTATGATTTGGAATTCTTTCATAGTCACAAATGCACATTGGAAAAAATTATGAGGAACTAATATAACTAACTCAATATTAAATATATTTTAGAGATATGCAAGAAATAAATGGCTTAATGTAATATAAAGCATTCAGATATATATTATAAATATACTTATTTCCTTACCATGTAATGACATATATAAGTTAGGCCCTATTGTGACAAATTATAATATAAACTAGAATCTATTAATTATGTGTGCTTACACCTTTGAAATAAAATAATACACTTGAAAGTTTCGAGGAATCAACTTTACTCATTTGCAGAAATTTGTTTTAGTAATCATAAAATTTAAATATCCTTAAATGATGATTCTGCCAAAAATACTGTGAAGTCTATTGAATAAATTAAAATGATAAATATAGTATGAAATTACTTAATGTTGTCCAGATGATCTTTGTGTTACATTTTAATGGTCGAATTATCTAAGTAGCCTAAACTGGTTACTTAATAGGTTAGATCCATATTGCTGTTTCCTTGCATTCATCCTAAGAAAAAATCAGGGATACATTTAGGGTGAACTTTGTTTAAATTATTTAAAGAAATTATTTTTCATTTGAGTTTATTTAGGAAATCTTGCTGGGCGTGGCGGTGCATGCCTGTAATCCCAGCAGCTAGAGAGGCTGAGGAAGGAGGGTCTCAAGTTCAAAGTCAGCCTCAGCAATGGCAAGGCACTAAGCAACTCACTGAGACCTATCTTTCTCTAAATACAAAATAGGGCTGGGGATGTGGTTCAGTGGTAGAGTGTCCCTGAGTTTAACCCCCAGTACCTACCCCCCGCAAAAAAAGAAAGCTCTGTGATCCCCAAAGATTTTGTGTGAAAGTCATGGTTTTACCTTACAGTACTATATTTAAATCACTTATTAAAAACATTAAAAATGAGTAGGTTTTCTTAAAGAAAATCTTCTTTTTCAAAAATTGGAAAATTAACAAACCACAGAAAATGTTTTCTATTGACTTGTACAATGTTTTTTTTTGGTACTGGGGATTGAACTTGGGTACTTGACCACTGAGCCACATTCCCAGCCCTATTTTGTGTTTTTATTTAGAGACAGGGTCTCATTGAGTTGCTTAGCGCCTCACTGTTGCTGAGGCTGCCTTTGAATTCGAGATTCTCCTGTCTCAGCCTCCCAAAGTGCTGGGATTACAGGAATGCGCCACCACGACCGGCTGACTTGTACAATATTTGAAATTATAGTCGCATAGCACATATAAAAAATGAATTTCATGGGAAGAATGAACCTACATTATTAAGTCATTCTTCAACCCTTGTTTATTTTTGAAAAATTGAATGCAATATTGTCTCTGAAATCAAGAAAAATTATCTATTGTACATGATATATTATAGATAATATATTTAAATAATGTAAAAACGCATATAGAGAATAGTTTCACATAAGTGAAAGAAAAATGGAGTTACAAATCAAATACTATAAGGACACAATTTCAAATATGCAGCTGCTTGCTGCATCCTTAAAAAATGAAATGTAGATAAAAAACATATCTTGTAGCCTAGCCATTTGAAAAGGCTCACATTTACTTTTTCTCTATTGAATATTTAATATATGTCAATAACCCTAAAACATTTCCTGAATCATGATGCAGCTTACAAATAATTCACAGTTAGCATTTTCTCTCATTTTATTGTACACAAAATAATAATGGCTTTTACAGTTGATAGCCTCCTAATATCCAGGTACTGACTCTGTAATCAAAGCTGCTTTGATTTTGTGCTTCTTCCATCTCAAAATGAGCATTCCACATTTCTCACACCCAGGGAAAAGAGCTACTGCAGAATCCCATAGGCGCTTCATGCACCCTCAAGAATGAACTGGAGGGCTGAGGTTGTGGCTCAGTGGCAGAGCGCTTGCCTCACACATGTGTGAGGCACTGGGTTCGATCCTCAGCACCACATAAAAATAAGTAAGCAAAATAAAGACATTGTGTCCATGTATAACTGAAAAAATATTTTAAAAATTAAAAAATGAACTGGAACTTATCACTGTGTTATCTGGGATGCATTTCTGCCATTCAGTGTTATTGCTAAGATTCATCAACATTATCTCCATTTAAACTACAGTGCTAAAAGCAATCTCCCTCTGCTCCCTTTATAATACTCCAGTTTCTCTCCAATTCTGGTATTCCAGAAACCCCTTATCATGCTTCACTTGTTCTTTTGTTCATAATATTTCATCATGTTTTAGTGTACTTTATGCATAATTTATTTATTATGTACATTGTTTATTATTTATCTCTACATCAAGAATGTAAGTTGCTTAAGGTATTGATCCTTGTTGGTATTATAAACTGATGTATCCCAAGGGTACCTAATAAACACTCAAGAAAGAGTTTTTGATTAAATTGCCTTACATAGCTATAGTTGATTTATTTAGAAATATTCTAGTGCTTGAATATACCACAATTCACATTTCTGTTCTCCTGTCTTAGGATTTTTGAATCATTACTAGATTTCATCTATAACAAATAAAATGGTTATATATACACATAAATTTTCTGGTGCAAATTTCCAGGTGTTCTCTTTGGAACATTCTACACATAATTCAGTGTAGAATCACAAAAGTTGTAGAGCAAGTCCATATTCTAAATAAAAGGAAATAACCAAATTGTTTTCCTGAGGTATTGTACTCTTCTGCATTCCTAACTAAAGTGTTTATTATATTTGAGTACATTAGTCTTTTCAGAAAAACAATTTTTGCCTTGACAAATTTATTGTTTTTTATTTCATTGACCTCTGCTCTTATTTTTTTATTTATTTTCCCCTTACTATATTTTACTATATCTTTAAGCTACAAACTAAAATAATTGATTTAAATGTTTATTCTTTTCTACAGTAGGCATTTAAAACTAGACTATCACCACTAAGAATTTCTTTGGTGGTATCCCATGGACTTTGAAATGTAGTATTTTAATTCGCATTCCTTTGGAAATATGTTTTAATTTCTTTGCTCTGAATTTTTCTTTTATCATTGGGTTATATATTTAGAATTGTGTTACTTAGATTGCAAGTACTTGAAAGTTTTCTAGTTACTACTATTGACTTTAATTTCATTGCGGTTAGAAAACAAACTTGGATAAGATTTTAAACTTTTGAAAGTTATTCATACATTGTTTAAATAACCCAGCCTGTGGTTTACCTTGGCTAGGGGTGGGGAGGATGTGCATTCTGCATTGTCAGATGTAGTGTTCTATGGACATCTATTGTGGTCTATACCTTTCTTTTGGAGGGGTGGTACCAGAGATTGAACTCAGGGCACTTGACCACTGAGCCACATCCCCAACCCTATTTTGTATTTTATTTAGAGACAGGGTCTCACCTAGTTGCTTAGTGCTTCTCTGTTTTGCTGAGGCTGGCTTTGAACTCATGATCCTCCTGCCTCAGCCTCCAGAGCTGCTGGGATTACAGGCATGAGCCACTGTGCCTGACTGTAGTCTAGATCTTTATTGAGTTTTCAATATATTCTGTTGCTTACTGAAAAATGTTCAATCTCTAAACACACTTGTGCATTTCTTTGTCTCTTTAATTACAATAATTCTTCCTTCATGTATTTTGCAACTCTGTTTTTAGAAATATACACATTATAATTTATGTGACTTTCTGATGAATCAACCCATTTAGCTTAGAGAATTTTGTGTTATTTTTTTTTAAACTCTCTGATTATATCTTGAAGTCTACTTTACCTGATACTTGTAAAGTTTAACTGCATTTCTTAAGGCTTATTGTTTCTAATAAATTAATTTCCATACCTTTATTTTTAAGCTACTTGTGTCTTTTCATTTTAGTCTATCTCTTTTAGACAGTGTTTTTGCTGAATTGACTGTTTTTTGTCCAGTCTGAAAATCTTTAATTTGTTATCTAGTGTTTACTCCATTTACACATACTGTAATTATTGATTGATATGGAAGATTTTAGCCTACCATCTTTCCATATATTTTATCTTTTCCAATCCTGTTTTTATCTTTTGTTTATTCTTTCCTAATTTCATTTGGTTCAGTCAAATATGTTTAGCCTTCCTTCACTTTATTTTAATAAAATAATGGCTTCTAATGTATTTTTATCAATATTTCTTTTATCATTTCATTAATGCTCACTCTGGGGTTAACCATGTGTATACTTAAATCATTGCTGAGATTCATTAGTGTTATCTCCATTTAATGTTACATTGCTAAGAGTGATCTCCCTGTGTTCCTCCACGCTATCCCATTTTCTCCTCAACTCTAACAACCAGAGCTGGAGTTCACAGTTTCACATTTCACACATAACACTTCACACTTCCCGTTCATATATCACACTTCACAAATGTAAGAAACTTATGATAGTATAATTCCATTTATCTGCTTCCTATCTTGTTATATATGTTTCTTTTAAGTTAGAAAAACTCAAAAATTCTGTTACTTTGTCCAAAATAATTGACTTTTTTCAAGGAAATTTTGAGATTTCACTTTTATATTTACTATTTCTGGTACATTTTGTCCTTTCTTACATTTCCAATTGTATCATTTCCCTTCATATTAAAAAATTATTATTTTTTGTAGTATAGGTGTATAGGTGGTATTCTGTCTCAGTTGTGATTTGCCCAAAAATATCTTTAACCTCCTTTAAAGTTATTTTGATTTCCAAGTTGAAAGTTTATTTTATTTTTCTCAGCATTTAAAATACGTGATGCACTTGCCTTCTTGCTTCCATGTTTTTAATGCCAGGTTAGTTATTACTTATGTTGATGTTCCTCTGTTTGTAATCTGTCTATTCTTTCCACATCTGTCTTCAAGATTTCATCTGAGTTTCCAGAAGTGTCATTACCATGTGCCTATGGGTATGAATTTATTTTTATTTGTATTTATCCTATTTTAATTTAATATAAGACAAAGTTTTATATCATTTGGGAAATTTCATCCATGATTTTTTCAAATAATTTTTCATTATTATAATTCTATCATTTGGGGTTTCCAAGTATAGGAATGATAATTGTGTCACCCAGACCACTTCACTAAGGCTGTGTTCATTTTTTAAGTGTTCACTCACTGTTCTTCGGATTGGATGCCCACTTCAGCTCCCTTTAATTTGATTTGAAGCTGATTTAGTGAAGCCTTTGATTCAGTTACTGTATAATTTCTAGAATTACCATTTATATGTTACATTTCTAGTTTTCTACTGAGAAAACTCTGCTTATTTCCCTATAGGGCTTTGAGTATGTTGGTAGTAACTATCTTATTCATGTTACCTGATCATTAAAATATCTATGCTTTCTTGAGGTCACATTATATTGGCTGCTATTTTTGCTGGCTTTTGGTCCTATTTCCTGTCTCTCTGCATGTCTGATAATCTTTTATTTGACACTGAATGTATTCATCCATTTTCTGTTACCATTACAAAATACCTGATATATTCTAATGAGAAGGAGTTTATTTAGATCACAGTTTTAGAGATTGAAAGTTCAAGCTGAGCATCCCCATTAATTTGAGCTCTGGGGAGAGCCTGATGGAAGATGGCATCATGGCAGGAGCATGTATGGCACCACGAGACCTCAGCACAATCTAGGGAGCCAAGGAGATTGGAGTCCCCCATTTCTTTCCAAGGACTTGCTTCTAATTGACCTAAGGACCTCCCAATGAAACCCAACTCATAAAGGTTCCACATCACTTCTGCATCGCCAAACTGGGAACCAAACCTCTAATACATCAATTCTTGGGAGACAAACCATACCAAAACCATAGCATGGGATATTATAAATGATATGCTTTAGAGACTTGATTATTTTATATCCTTCTGAAAAGTGATTTTCAAAACAAGTCACTTAATTATCTTGCATTTTTATAGCATTGATTTTTATGTACTCTGTTAAGGTAGATTTGTTGACATTTCCAAGTATCTCCCAGAGCACTCTACATAGGCGACCTCAAGTTACAAACTCTTTTTCCCCTTCTGTTCTTAACAAGGCTGGGTTTTAAGCTTTGTAAAATGTAAGAGTAGGCTTTTCTTTATGGTATGGTCTTTGCACCCATTTGCACCCAATGTCTCAGTTTTTTGCATGACGTATTTCTATGGTTTCTTTGCTCTGCCTGGGCTGGAATTTGATCTCTCCAGCCTAGTTAATCTCTAATACCATTAGTCATCTTCCAATTTTACAGCAACCAGTCTTTAGCAAGCCTTTTAACATCTTTCATTGTAAGTGTACAGCCTCATTCATGGCCAAGGACTTTTAGGAAACTCCCAAACTTTTAGCCCTCCCTTAAGTACTTTTTTCTTCTCTCCAATATTCTGTCCTGCAGGAAATAGCCATTTGATGGTCCCACACTCTGAAATTTGACACCACAAACCACAGTGGGACTGGTATGTTTTATTTATTTTCCGACTACTCATATTGTGATCAGAAAATTGGTCCCAAACAGAGAGCTACACTGAACATGGGGATCAGGTCAAAGGTTTCCCTTCTCTCAGGGATCACAGTTACGTGCTGACTCTTAACTAATGCCTGAAAATTGTTATCTCATGTTATCTTGTCCAGCAACTTACACAAGAAAAGCTAGTCTGTTTTCAACTATCCCTGACACAGCATGAAGCAGAAGTCCATATTGGTATTTGAATTTTTATTTTGTATTTTGCAATTCTGCTAAAGTTCCCTTTAAAAATTATTTATTATCTATACAATAATTTCTTCTATAAATAATGAGAGTTTTGTTTTTTCCTTTTCAATGTTTTAATTCATTTTGATGGCATAGCCTTCATTACAATGCTGAATAGAAGTGATGGTGACAGGTAGTATATTCTTTACTCTCAAATGGAAAGCTTTTAACACTCATTATGAAGTATTTCTTGTTGTGAATTTTTCATTTTTTTTACTAGGTTAAGGGAATTTCTTTTTCCATCTAGTTTTCAAAGACTTTTTTTTTAAAGACTATAAATGGATGTTAGCTTAATCAAATTTTTATCTATATATTTTACAATGATCATCATGTTTTTCAACTTTATTCTGTTGGTAAGATGAATTAGACTAATAATTTTCCAATGTTAGAGTGTACTTTCAAGTGATCTTCTACTATTCCACCAGGTTCAATTGAAACCCTGGCTTATAGTCCAGGTGAGCAGCTGTTACTACATAAGGCTGCAACCAGAACCTTAAGTCCATCCTCAAGTTCTATTACCACATGACCCCACCTAGGGGGGTGACAATTCTATCTTCTGTTTCTAGGCCAAGGAAATAGGAAATCCCACCAGGTGGAAAGCTTCATAATTTTTAGCCTTTATAAAAGCCAAAAAATGAACTCGATCTTTTTTTTTTCTTTTTTTTTTTTTTTTTTTTTTTTTTTTTTGTACCATGGGTTGAACTTAGGGCACTTGAGCACTGAACCACATCCCCAGCCCTATTTTGTGTTTTATGTAGAGACAGGGTCTCACTGAGTTGCGTAGCATCTCGCCGTTGCTGAGGCTGGCTTTGAACTTGCGATTCTCCTGTCTCAGCCTCCCAAAGTGCTGGGATTATAGGCATGTGCCTAACTTGAACTGGATCTTTACTGTGTCCTAGGACCTGTAGGGCCAGCTTCATGATTTGTGAACTGTTTGAGCATATGGCACATCACACTTAGAAAGTTCCCATGTTTACTTAATGCTCTACTGTTGCCATCTTGAATTTTTTGAGAATTTTATCTTTGAACTTATCTTTTGTAAAGTGAAGTTTAATGGGATGATAGAGCATGTGCATAAGCAGAGAAGATAAGCACAAGATAAATGTTCACTATCATTCCTTGATATCTTATTTCATAGAGAGTTCATGATGCTCATTAGCAGGGAATTTCCATGGATGCATGATGGTGGAGTTCCGATGAGATTTAAAACAAGTGTCTGGTAAGTGCTTTGTGGAAGTCACTTGCTTTTGTACAGCATTAGCAGAATGGTGCATATCAATAAGTAAGATAAGAACAGTTGAGTTAGATTTTGCAATATTTCCATTTGTTATGGTTTGGATCTGGGTTGCCCCCCAAAACTTCTGTATTAAAACAGGACATAAGAACAGTTGACATTCAGAGGTGAAATGATCAAATTGTGAGAGCTGTAACCTACTCAGTCATTCCTAGTTTGAATGAACTAGGTAACTGTGTGCAGGTGGGGTATGGGTGGAGGAGGTGGGTCACTGGAGGTGGAGGAGGATTCATCTTCCTTGTGGTCCCTTCCCATTTCCCTCTCAACTTTCTGGCTGCTATGAGGTAAGCAGCTTCCTTTCCCTGCCACCCTTCTGCCATGGTGTTTTGCCTCACCTTGGGCACAAAGTGGTGGAATTGATCAACCATGTACTCAAACTTTGAATTTGTGAGCCCAAATTAAACATAGTGCCAGGTGTTTTGGTCACAATGACAAAAAGCTGATTAACACATTACCATTTCTATTTTTTTTAATTTCATTTCTTTTTTCTTTTTTTTTTTAAATTAGAGCTTTATCGTTTTACATAATAGTTGGGTTCATCCTGACAAACTCATACCTACATGAATTAAGGTATGAGATTTTCCCTCCCATCTCACCTCCTCCCCATCTCTTTCCTCTACTTGACTTCCTTTCACTTATCTATTAATTTGTATTTGTATTTGCTTCTGTACAGCATTCGCAGAATGGTGCATATCAATAAGTAAGATAAAAACAGTTGAGTTAGATTTTGCAGTACTTTCATTTGTTATGGTTTGGATCTGAGTTGCCCCCCCAAAGTTTCTGTATTAAAACAGGACATTCAGAGGTGAAATGATCAAATTGTGAGAGCTGTAACCTACTCAGTCATTCCTAGTTTGAATGAACTAGGTAACTGTGTTCAGGTGGGGTATGGGTGGGTCACTGGGGTAGTGGCATTTCTTTTTTTTACATTAAAAATTTTTAAGAACATTTCTATTGGTTCATTATAAGTGTACATTACACTGGGTTTTGTTGTTACCCATTCATACATACACATAACATAATTTGGTCAATTTCCTTTTCCAGTACTTCTCTTTTCCCTCTCCTCCTATCTCCTCCTAGTCTTCATCCTGTATTGTATTGGTCTCCCTTCTATTTTTATGAAAGCCTCCCTCTTATTTTTATTGGTTCTTCTTAGTTATACATGAAAGTAGAATCCACTTTTAATACAGGCATGGGATATATCTTATTCTAATTAGGACCCCATTCTTGTGGGTGGGTACCATAGATGGTAGGATTCACTTAGGTATTTGCATATATGTACATAGGAAAATGGTTAGGTCTATTCTACTGTTTTTCCTATTTCTATTCCCCCTTTCTTCCTTTCCTTTTTCTTCTTCTTTTTATTAGTTCTAATCAGTTATACATGACAGCAGAAAGCTTTTCAATTCATTGTACACAAATGGAGCCGAGTTTCACTTCTCTGGTTGTACATGAAGTAGAGTCACACCATTCGTGCAATCATACATGTACCTAGGGTAATGGTGTCCATCTCATTCCACCATCCTTCCTACCCCTATGTTCTTTCCCCCACTCTTTGCCCTATCCAAAGTTCCTCCACTCATCCCATGACATCCACTTTATAGATTAGCATCCACTTATCAGAGAAAACATTCAGCCCCTGGTTTTGTGGATTGGCTTATTTTGCTTAGCATGATATTCTCTAACTCCATCCATTTACCTGCAAATGCTACAATTTTATTCTCTTTTAATGATGAATAATATTCCATTGTATATATATACCACAGTTTCTTTATCCATTTATCTATTGAAGGGCATCTAGGTTGGCAATTGTGAATTGTGAATTGTGCTGCTATAAACATCGATGTGGCTGCATTACTGTAGTATGCTGTTTTTAGGTCTTCAGGGTATAAACCAAGGAGAGGGATAGCTGGGTCAATTGGTGGTTCCATTTCAAGTTTTCTAAGGAATCTCCATACTGCTTTCCAGATTGGCTGCACAAATTTGCAGTCCCATCAGCAATGTGTGAGTGTGCCTTTCCCCCCATATCCTTGCCAATATTTATTGTTGTTTGTATTCTTGATAACTGCCATTCTGACTGGAATGAGTTGAAATCCTAGAGTAGTTTTGACTTACATTTCTCTAATTACTAGAGATGTTGAACATTTTTTCATATATTTGTTGATCAATTGTATATCTCCTGAGAAGTGTCTGTTCAGCTCCTTAAACCATTTATTGATTGGGTTGTTTGTTTTTTGGTGTTAAGTTTTTTCAGTTCTTTATATATCTTGGAGATTAGTGCTCTGTCTGACATGCATAACACATTACTATTTCAGCAAGAACAAAATATGAGCAATGAAAAATGAATTGTGTAATTTCAGTAATTCTGTATATCAGTAAATACTGTTATATGTTCATTTAAAACTGGCACTGCATAAGATGAAATTAAATGAGACTTCCATGCTAATGATATGAAATTCTATTTTTTTTACTTAGAATCATATTAAATAATAAATATAAAACATAAAAAATTGAAAGAAAGATACTGAAAGAAAGCAAAAATGGTTTATATTTTTCTATCTTTAATGTCACATTATTCCTGTTTTGGTTTTTTTGTTTTCTTTTTCTTTTTTATTTTATTTTATTTGTAACAGTAGTTCTCACATGCTCATTTCCCCCTGTACCTACAAATTATAAAGCTTGGTGTAATACCATTTCATTACTGTAAGATTTAGAAGGTTGGATCTAATGATCTCACCTCTGCAAAGTCACAGATCAATGAGTATAACATATTTGGTACAAGAGAAGAAAATGAAAAGTTCAAGATATTGCTATCAAGTCTAACCTTCACAATATATTCTGGTCCCCTATACCACTCTCTTCTTTACTCAAGAAAGAGCAAATGACTACCATCTTGTTGTATGGGTCTGGATCTTCTTGCCTCAAACTGCATCATTCTAGTGTATTTACCTTGTGATATTACTGGCTTTGGAGAATTACTTCCTTCATATACCACTGCTGGCTACCAATCTGCACTTTGCAGACAGCCAGCTACTTCCTGGATCTACTCATTAGCTCCACTTCAAACACTTGAAAATTAATTTCCAGTTTAGGGTTGATAACCCCATGCCATCAGCAGCAGAACAGCATACATGGTTGCCAGCTCCTCTACAGTCAGGTAGAGTCTACACAAGAATAAGTAGAACTGTGAGGCTAGAGTAACCTGAAATAGGACCACTTCCCTGACCCCCAAAGTCATTCCTAGTAGCAAACAGGACTTTTACATATATCACCTGCTAACACCTTTCTTAGATTGTTGGCTCATCCCTGCTCTAAGGCCAAGACCTGTATACCATCTGTCTATGCCAATATAAGGTATTCTGGATCCGAACTTCTGCCTTAACCCATAACTCCCACTCAAAACCAGTCCAATAGAAAGTAAAAACCAAAATCTTTAGCCCCAAGCACTTTTTCAATGAGCTCATCCTATTTTGGGGAGGTCAGACCAACACACAAACATTATTTGTCACCTTCTATTTTAGGGAATGGTATCTTCACTATACAATCTAGAAGAAAAAACTCATTATTATATAGATGGTATATAGAGTTTCTCCAGCTTTGTTTTTGGTGGAGATACTCTTTGGAAAGGTTCTTAATCAGATGATAGTAACATAATCTAATGTATCATAAGATAGGAAAGTTCAAGGAACTCCATCGTATCTAGCAATCTCACCAGTTGTAAGATAGCCCCTGATTCCTCCTTCCATCCCTGATGCTGACTAGGGAATCTGATGTATTCACACACTTGGTACTGCTTAGAGGGCTGTGAAAATGGATGTGGTGGTTCCATGATACCCATGGACATCTTACTGTGTCAGCCTTATGTATTATTCATGGCCTTGTCTGGAACCAGGAATTGGATTTGAATGAACAGAACAGGATATGCATGCAGTAGGCACTATTTTTTTCCGACAGAAACTTGAAGGAAAAATTGAAAAATGGTTTTGGTTTTAGAGTTCTGCCTTCCAGAATCTGCCTCCACTATGCCATATCTGGTAGACCTGAGTCTTATTTCTGGTAGGGACACTTGCCCTTTGTTCATATCTCTGCCCCAGTGAGAAGTAGTGATCATGAAAAGAACATCAACAATCAAGGGTATCTAGCTATATAAGGTTTAGTAAGGTTTATTGCCCCAACCTGAACTTATGGCCTCCCGGTTCCTGCTGACTGGAGGGGAAAGGGTTGCTTGTTTGTTTGGTTTGGTTTGGTTTTTGTTTTGTCTTAGTAAGTTTAGGTAGAAGGATATTGATTAAACAGTTTTCTCTTTTCTAATATAGAAAATTAATGGTATAAATTTCTCTAATCACTACTAAAGTTTCCTTCCATAAATTTTGATAGGTTTTTGTTTCATTTTCATTTATTTAAAAGAACATTTAGATTACCTTTTTGATTTCTGATATGATTAATTGGTTACTTAGAATGTTTTTTTAGTTTAAATAATTGGAGGTTTTCCAGACATCTTTGTGTTATTAATTTCCCACTTAATTCTGTTTTGTTAGAGAATACACTCTGCATAAATTTTATTATTTAAAATTTATAGAAATTCATTTTATGGCCCTGTGTATCTGTTATCTTGGTAAATATTCCATGTTCACTTGAGGAGAATACTGCTATACTTCAGTAAGTTTCTACACATTTCAATTATGTCTTGTTGTTTTATAGGGGCATTTATGTCTTCTATATTTTTCGATTATATATGTACTTATTTAAAAATTACTTGAGAGAGGCATTTAATCTCCTACTATACCTATGGATTTATCTGTTTATACTTGAAGTTTTATACTTTTTTTGTTTCATATACTTAAACCTCTGTCAGTATGTGCATATGATATGTCTTATAAGATGTTCTGACCCCCTTTATGATACTGAAATGATCTTCTTTGTTTCTGGTAATAGTCTGCTCTATATTCAACATTGTCTGATTATAATTTAGTCATGTCAGCTTTCTTTTAACTAGTATTAGTATGATTTAATTTCCCATCATTTTGCTTGTAACCAAATTATATCTTTATATTTTGAATATTTTTATAGACAATATGTAATTGAGGTTTTCTTTTTTATCTAATTTGACATCTGACTTTTAATTGAGATATAGATCATTTATATTAACCTGATTGTTAATTGGATAGATTTAAATTTACCATCTTGCTATTTGTTTGCTATATATATTTGTCTGTTCATTGTTCGCTTTTCTTCTTCTTTTGACTGTTTGTAAATCATAGAATTTTTAATGATTCCATTTTATTTCATTTACTGACTTAGAGGTAGTGATGATTTTCAAGGTTTCCCTTTATAGTATACATACTTATTATCACTGTCTCTAAGTGATATTATATAATTTTTCATGTGGCAAAATAACTTTAACAAAATATATTTCTTCAGGCTTTGTGCTATTGTCATGCATTGTATTTCTATATGTGTTATAACTCTAATAATACATGTGATTTTTTTTATTTTAACAATTTGATCTTCCTTTAAAGAGACTTTAAAATATGATATAATTATTTTATATTCACCCACCTATTTATCATTTCACATGCTCCTTATTCCTTTGTGTAGATCTGTATTACCATTTGTTATTATTTTCCTTCTGCTTAAAAGCCTTCCTTAAACATTTCTTATGGTATATGCTTACTTGTAAATTCTCACATCTTTTTGAATGTCTAGTAAATTGTTATTTTGCCTTAAGATTTCAAAGATAACATTGCTGCATATAGAATTCTAGATTGGCAGTATTTATTACAATATTTTTTTTAAAAAATATTTGTTTTAGTTGTAGATGGTCACAAATATCTTTATTTTTATGTGGTGCTGAGGATCAAACCCAGTGCCTCACGCATGCAAGGCAAGCACTCTACCGCTGAGCCACAATCCCAGCCCCTTATTACAATATTTTAAAGATGTTGTTTCTCTTCCTTCTGTCTTACATATTACCAAGAAGAGGTCTGCTATTATCTTACATTTGTTTCTTTGCTACTAATGAATCTTTTTTCTCTGATTAATTGTAAGATTTTTCCCTTTACCAATCACTTTAAGCAGTTTGATTATAATATCGTGTGGTGCAGATTTTTCTATATTTATTGTGTTTGTTGAGCTTCAACAATTGCGGGTTTCCTATTTCATTAATATGTAAAAATTTGGGGTCATTTTTACATCAATTTATTTTATCCCTTCCACTTTTTATTTT
>PVHX01008299.1:0-2500 GCA_004024805.1 Geosciurus inauris | reverse complement strand
ATTCCCAGCCCTATTTTGTGTTTTATGTAGAGACAGGATTTCACTGAGTTGCTTAGTGCCTCGCCGTTGCCGAGGCTGGCTTTGAACTCGCGATTCTCCTGTCTCAGCCTCCCTAAGTGCTGGGATTACAGGTTTGCGCCACTGTGCCCAGCTAAATAAAATTATTTTTGAAAACAATTATTAGAATGATTATACTGATTTTAATGCAAAGACTTTCACAATACATTCATATTTTGTATATATTAAAATCTTATGTTTGAAAAATTTTAAAAATGTGTACGTAATTGCTTTGCTGAAAAATCAAGCTAATAAACCATAAATTTCCTTTGATCTAAATATTGATATAGATACATAAAGATACAGATAGAGAAACAAAAGGCAGAGGCACGATGTAAATATGGTATACAGTTTATGTATTATTTTTGGATGACACAATTGTGGTGATTTTATTCTGACCTTATACTCCTTTATATTCTCTAAAATCATTTTATCTCAAAAGGTGAATTTAATATTTTTTATTGCTACAAAAGGAAGAAGGGAAGAAAAGTATGTGTGTTTGTTTATGTCTGTATGTATGTGTTTGTTTAAATTTCATGCTACCTTTTCTGGCATTTAAATTAATAAGGGCACTGTATTGATTTGGTTTGTTGATTTTTACTAAAAACCAAAGTCAATTTTATTTCAAAGTATTATAATTTGATTAGTGATTCAACTCCTTTTCTAAAATTATTCTACTTCAGTTTGTCTCTGTTTTACTTAATCCCCAACATTTACTTGGGTAACCTTTACAGTTAAGGAATTAGAACTCAAACACCATCTGTCCCCAGATTTTGAAGATTCCCAGTTTGGTCAATATATGAGTTCTCTGTGTTCTCAATACATGAAAGAATACTTTTAACAATTAGTAAATTATTAACAATAAAGTTCTTGATACCAGGTATTACATCTTATTTAACTTCTTATACCTTGGCATATTATATGATAGGTATATAATGAAGTGAATATTATGAAAATATCTACCCCTTTCCTCCAATTTGTAGTTTTCATTGCCTTCAACAAAAGTCATTGGCAGTGATTTATATACTTTTGACAGCAGGCAGGCAAAAACAATCCTAAATTTTGTTAGAAAGGGTAAACAAACAAGAAGAGCTAAACAGATTAGTGTTTTATAAATGCAGTAGTATATGGACAAAGCAACAGAATAACAACCATAAACACAGCCATAGCCATGAGAATTTTATTTAATGTGTGATCAAGATAATATGTCAGAAATAAAAGGGTTAACCTATGTTTTTATTTTTAAATAATCAATTTAGAATCACAACTCATCCCCCAAATTAAAATAGATTCCAGATGTATCAAAAATTACAACCAAAACATGGAAGAAATTATGACTAGAATAAAATAGAATATGTGAATAATTAGAAACATCGAAACATGCAAATTAATGAAGAAATCAGCACAGAATATATCAATACATTGACTATATGAATATTGTATAAAAAAACTCATGTGTGTTAAAAATTTTAGAGGGTTATAAGACAACAAATAGTGAAAAGATTTCCAGAAGAATTAATGACTTTAAGAGTTTATAACAAATGATTTTTTAAAAAATCTAGTAATTCAAAAGTTAAGATCATGAAAATACGATAAAACACTGAAATAGAGTAGTGTTATAACAACATTAAGTGGCAGAGATGGTAAGATAGAAACATAAAGATGCATTCATGAAAGAAATACTAAATTATGCTCTTTGGTTTGCTTATTAAAACAATAAAATTAAAAAAGATTTCCTAAAGATTTTTCTCAACTGTTGGGAGCTTCTTTTTTGTTATTTAATTTATAAGAAAATTAAATTAACCAGAACATCTGTTTCTCTAAGAATTCTATTATATATTAACATGAATGCTGTTTTTTACAGTGATGCTCTTTTTTATATCCAATGTTTTACTTTTTAATTATATATATATTTATTTATATACACACAAATATATGTATGTATCAGACTTGACAGAAATCAATCTGTATTTTTAGAATTAAAATATAAAATATTTTTTTACTTATTCTGCTAGGTAGGATGTGTTTATACCAAGTGACAAAAAATGACTTTGATTAAATTAAGTCATAAAAATAGGAAATTCATCACTGAAGTCATAGAATTGAGAAATATAAATGAGAGGAGCTCCAAGGATTTCAGGAACAAGAACCCATGAACTTTTTAGAGCTCTGTTAACAGTGACTCAATTCCAGTTCTATCTACTCTTATAGAGATTTAAATTACCCTCCAGTTAAAATTCCTGGGAGAAAGAATCCAAATCCTTGCTAAATTACTCATTAGTTCTAGTAGATTTATTTACCATAAGTTTTCTTGAGATATGCAATCATCCAAAGAAAAAATTTTGTCTCTTCTAATCCAAATTTCTTATTATATTAGTTACTATCTCAAAAGTTACATGAGATAAATTACTTAATTTGTTAAATTCTTCTCCTTACTTAATTT